>JAXIVJ010000187.1:218781-353064 GCA_036785665.1 Chirona hameri
TCAAATTTTGTCCTTAGGCGTTAACTTGTTATGCCATCATATTCTTTGTTTCTTCCTCTCTTAAATGATATATAGTTTTGCCCTGATATCTATGTTTATCTTGGAGATAAAATGACAGACGTAGTTGAATGTTTGACCTTGACCTGAATTTTCGCTGACCTGCATCTTGTAACCCCGTAATCTGACGATCATGCAAATTCAAGAAACGAAATCAGCACCCAGAATAATCCCATACACCACTTTGAAGCGAAATTGGAGGGTGTGTGGTATACATTTTCACCCTTACCTTGGTGATATCTGTCCCGGAATTGCCCCATGCTTCCCAGAAACCATGGGTGGTTCTCCGCACACTCTTTGAAAAGTTGAAAGTTTACTTGAAATCAATTACTTATCCACATGCAATGGAAATCCGAGGAACTTTCGAAAATGTCTCTTTCGCAAGTTAATTGGAGGTTATTGAATAAATTACGGTAAATATCTAAATAAATAAAAAGTTACGTTCTCACAAAACTTGGAAGTGAAAAATAAAAACGAAAATCCAAGATACCCATGTTGAATGAAGACATGGTTTGTACTGTAGCCCAAGCTGAATTATATTTCACTTTAAGCTCCTATTTCTCCCTAAAAATAACCACGGAGAGATTTTATATCCAAAATGTCGGAACGTTTGATCCCTGCAACGGTCATGTAACTGATCATTGTTATCATTCATATGTTTGTAATTAAGTATCATTACATGACCAATACACAGTTAGAGATGGTCACCAGATTCAGCATCCTAGATCAGTACGTAAATACGCAATGTTTGGAAATCTCCTTTAGGGGCCAGTAAGCCCCCGGGTCAGGCACATGGTTAATATAAATATACGGTCTACATTGCAAACAACATTATCATGTTTACGTGCACCATGCTGCCATCGCTTTGACGTGCATAAAACGCTCGGAACGTGATTACCTGGAGATAATTACCATTCAGAACGAGCACTGATGATTAACGATCCGACCAGGGACGCGGCAGGAAAACAGCGACTCAGCGAAACCGGGACTGCCGTACACGCGCCGCATCGAATCGGAATCAGACATGCATATTGCATACAGGTATAGCATACAGATGCGTCACCAGCGAACAAGTGGATTCAAACGTACGACAAGGCTGCACATTTGCGCAGTGCCAAATGTCTGTTCAGAGGCGGATGCATCGAAAGTGTTCTGCTGCGTTCGTTATCTGTTAAAGAAAGTTTAGCACCCTTTGGTGATAATCGTGGTCAATTTTCAGCTCCGTGTGGGTGCTAAATTTACTATCTTGCTTTAAAATACTCTAATGGGGCATTATCGTCTTTTCTAAGTGTCTGTGTGCTTTATTCAGCAACTTAGTAGCTAAATGAAACTTGTACGTCGCGCACTGCACTCAGAATAGCATGTGAAAAGAATAAGTGTGCTACCAGAATAGCATGACCTGTTGGGGGAGTTATCGCTGTAGCAGTTGCCAAGCAGCTAAGTGCTTCAATCAGAGTATTTTAACCATCGCCAGTGTAGGGGGGATGCCCCCTACACTGGCCCCCTCCCCCCCCCCCCCCCGAGGTTTTTCAGGAATAACTCACGTAGTTATCAACCGATTGCAATGAAACTTTGAGGACTTGTGAACCATTTGACACATACTCGAAAATTTGAAACTTACTCCCCATGAGCCACGAGGCAAGGACATGATAGCCGGCGTGCAGAGAGAGTGTGTGTGTGAGGGGGAGGGGGGATACCAACCAGCATCATGAGACCTGAAGGTCACACGCAAACGGAACTACTTTTCGGTGATTGTTCATGCCGCTTACCAGCTGTTGGGGACTCTAGGCTATCTCAGCATCATTCCAGGAATTATCTAGTACATGCATAGTTTGCATAGTTACGTATGGAAGGACATTTCTGCAAACGATGCAAGCAAGCGAGGTTCGAAGTATAATTGTTTCAGTAACCCTTGCATTATACAACGTATCGAAGAAGTGTTACCGGGAAAGCCACTGCGTCCGAATCTGTAGCAACCCCGTGACCGCCCCTGTAACCTCCTGTGACCCCCCTCCCCCCCCCCCCTCCGTGGCAGCCAGTGACCGCCCCTGCGCCGTCTGGGCCGGGGTAGTCAGGGCCGCAGTGATCAGTGCATCAGCATCATCAGCATCAGTATTATATGACCGTGGTGGATCAGTGTGTGTCCGCCAGCCCAGCCGATCGGTCGCGCGAGGGTGCGCTCGAGTCGGTGTTGGACATGGTGTGGCAGGGTTGTGCTTGACTCAGAGTCGGTGAGTCAAATTTGACTCAAAACTGACTCAACTCAACTTGAGTCAGAGTTGAGTCGCTTAAGAAAACAGGGACTCAACTTGAGTCAGAGTCGAGTCACTTAAGAAAAATAGAGGGGTTGAGTTGAGTCAGAGTTGAGTCACATGGATGTCGCTTGAGTCAAAGTTGAGTCGCCTGGATGCTGCTCAAGTCAAAGTTGAGTCGACTCATCCTCTTACGAGTCGAAGTCACATCTGACGAGAAAAACAATCCTAGCAACTAAATAATAAAGGCGTCCAAACAATGTTCTTGATTGTGAGGGTGTGAGTTTGGGTGCTTTTCAAACCAACTTTATAATCATTAGTTGAAAATATATCAATTTTCTATCTAACAAATAACTTCAAGAGTATTTCATTACATCGCCTACTTTGCTGACTGCTCCTTATCTTAGGTGAAGCAATACAACATTAAACGCATACATAGACATGATAACTGCAGTATATATAACCTAATAATAACCATATCAACATGATTTACACTGCATCAAATAACATCAAAATAATGACCAATTACAAGATACCAATAATTAAAGCCAACTGAAGATATTTGAGCATACTTACTCACGTACCCAGATAATACATTTAAGCTCCCTGTCACTGACAACCGATCTAACTTGAACTAAAACATTCTATAACCCCTACGAACACATATAGGTAAATACCAATTTGTCTTGAATGTTTATACGAACCATACATTTGGTTTGTATTATTATCATTATTGCTATTAGGAACATGTATATTTGAATATATCTTACAATGCAGCTGGATGCAGTATATTTTGTTTATAATAATGTAATATTCATGTGCCTTGATCCAGTGTAAATACAAATACAAGTATTTACATATAATATTCCGATGACTTTTTGCAAGTCAAATACCTACATTTGAATCAAAGTCGTGAAATCCGTTGAACATGAGTCAAAAATGAGTCGACTCAAGAAACTTCCACATGAGTCAGAGTTGAGTCAGGGGTAAAAGCAAATGAGTCAAAGTTGAGTCAACTAAAAAAAATTGTCTCCCCCGCTTGAGTCAGAGTTGAGTCAGGGGTAACAGCAAATTAGTCAAAGTTGAGTCGACTCAAAACAAAAATTCCCCCTCTTGAGTCAGAGTTGAGTCAGAGTCCCTTCAAAATGAGTCAAAGTCGAGTCAGTCTAAAAAATATGAGTCGAGCACAACCCTGTGGTGTGGTGCTTCTTGTTCTCAGCGCCATCGCTGCAGTCACCAGCGGACAGAGTAAGTGCAGCGTTGTATTGTACTTAATACTTATAATAATAAGTAATATAATAACATTTATTTCGCACACACATAGAGTGGTACATAACATAGCAATCATTCAGTCATCATATGGTCACTGCTTACATCTGCCTTTCAGCAACTATGCGGTTGAGCAAAGCACTAAACATATTCCGTACGGCAGTATTTCCTGTTGATGCTAGGTCTAGATGCATGATAGCATATTCCTGTCTTGGCTAATAATGATTGGCAGCAAGGAGTCCATTACCCCCATTGGCATTGAGTGCACACGTGACGATGCGATTCTCGCTACAATGGAGCCTTTTCCAAAAGCATAGCTGCCTGCTTGCAACCAGCATGTGACAGGGCAGAATATTACCTATGATAGACCGGTAGATGTTTTCGACTTTGTGTACACATTGTAATATTAATTGTCTTGCCATCAACTTTCCGGTTTCCATAAACGTTCAGTTTAAGGTTAATGCAATGTTTCAATATTGGTTGTGATTGAGAGGGAACTGCTGATGCATAACTTTTGAAGTGGTATGAAATGTATCCGTAAAATTACTTAAACGTTTCATGCTGTATGCAGTACATTAATGTTTCGTGCACAGCTAATTTATCAACTCATTCGCATGTTGGGTCAATGGGTTGGTAGTTTTAGGGTAGTTTTCTACTTCATTGGTTGTTTAGTATTGTGTGACTACACCTGTGTTGTTAGTGACACTGCACTGATGGCACATGCCTTGACAAACAGCCTTGTACCGCGGTACAGTTGTATTCGGCGGCAGTCCCGCCCGCGGTACCGGCAGTTCCGGCCGCGGTACCGGCAGTCCCGGCCGCGGTACCGGCAGTCCCGCCCGCGGTACCGGCAGTTCCGGCCGCGGTACCGGCAGTCCCGGCCGCGGTACCGGCAGGCCCGGCCGCGGTAGTGGCATTTTTCATGATACATGCCATTCATACATGACATTTACATGATACATGCCATTCATACACGACATTTACATGATACATGACATTCATACATGACATTTACATGATACATGACATTCATACATGACATTTACATGATACATGACATGCATACATGACATTTACATGATACATGACATTCATGCATGACATTTACATGATACATGACACTCATACATGATATTTACATGATACATGACATTTACATGATACATGACATTTACATGATACATAACATTTACATGATACATGACATTTACATGATACATGACATTTACATGATACATGACATTCATACATGATACATGACATTTACATGATACATGACATTCATACATGACATTTACATGATACATGACATTTAGATGATACATGACATTTACATGGTACATGACATTTACATGATACATGACATTCATACATGACATTCATACAAGACATTTACATGATACATGACATTCATACATAACATTCATACATGACATTCATACATGACATTCATACATGACATTCATACATGACATTCATACATGACATTCATACATGACATTCATACATGACATTCATACATGACATTCATACATGACATTCATACATGACATTCATACATGACATTCATACATGACATTCATACATGACATTCATACATGACATTCATACATGACATTCATACATGACATTCATACATGACATTCATACATGACATTCATACATGACATTCATACATGACATTCATACATGACATTCATACATGACATTCATACATGACATTCATACATGACATTCATACATGACATTCATACATGACATTCATACATGACATTCATACATGACATTCATACATGACATTCATACATGACATTCATATATGACATTCATACATGACATTCATACATGACATTCATACATGACATTCATGCATGACATTCATACATGACATTCATACATGACATTCATACATGACATTCATACATGACATTAATACATGACATTCATACATGACGTGGTTCATACGTGGCATTCATACATGACATTCACATGCACAAGGTGCTCGGAAAAAACATACTCTGGATTTTAGCTCGTCCTTCAATATGCACGTACCAATTTGTTTAAAACTTGTCATGATTATAGCTGGGAACGTGGCAAAACCGATGAACACAGAAATATGCCCTTTGAGATGGTTTTTAATATTGAAAAGGCGTTTTGTGTGGAAGCCTACATTCCAGGGTGTGTTCCAGGGTGTCCGGAAAAAAAAGATACTGTGATTTTCCGTAACAATTTCGGTTTTAAACAAAAAATATTACAAATTCGAGTATCGTTATATTTACCAGTTCATGGCAAAACAGATAAGGCATGACATTTGTACAGACACTGCCTCTGTCAGCCTCAAGACGGAGGTGGCGTGGGCACCCTATTCCCCGGACCTCAGTCCCTTGTACTTCTTTCTGTGGGGTTACCTCAAGGACCGTGTTTACAAAGAAAAGCACAGAGCAACAGAAGACCTAAAGCGCGCCATCATCGCAGAAGTCGGCTGCATGCCCTCAGCGATGATCGACAAAGCTGTCGACCATCTGCAGACTGTGCGACTGCCTTAGCTGATCCGCCGGAAGCACATCGAGCATCTTCTGTAGGAGGCTGCTGTGCACTGTGAGCTGTGACTGACAGAGGGAGTGTCTGTACAAATGTCATCCATTATCTGTTTTGCCATGAACTGGTGAATATAACGATACTCGATTTTTTTAAAAAATATTGTTTGTTTATAACCAAAATTATTACGGAAAATCACAGTATCTTTTTTCCGGACACCCTGGAACACGCCCCGGAATGTAGGCTTCCACACATAACGCTTTTTCAATATAAAAAAAAACATCTCAAAGGACTTGTTTCTGTGTTCATCGGTTTTGCCACGTTCTCAGCTATAATCATGAAAAGTTTCAAAAAAATTGTCACGTGCATTTTGAAGCACGAGCTCAACCCCCCTTCAAATGCCACGTGACAATAACGGGGCGGAGCATGACCATATATGGCAGGTCCAAAGGTTGATTTTTTTTGCCGCACTTCGGCTATTGTTTTGCCGCATTATCATTTTGCCGGTGCAGGGGTGTTGTTGTTGTACATTGTTTTGATCACGTGATACATTTATTATTTATAAACAGTCAACTCCTCATATTGATTTATCACTGACCAATATATCAATATTGGTCAGTAATAAATTAATATGAGTTAACTTTATTTATGTCAATATGAATGTTAACAATTTCGTATTGCTCATTAGCTGAGGGAGGGCTTGGTCACATGATAAATGCAGCCATGTTTTGTTTGTATTGAATTGGGAGGGTCTAAACAAAACTGTCCAGATTAGCAGGCAAGCCCATGTTCCGAAACTACTGGACCGATCTGAGTGATTTTTTCACCATTCAATTTGAACTGGTCGGAATTGGTGCCGTTTTGCATTTTATCCACTTAGTCTAATCTAAATGGACTAAATTGGATCCAACCCTGTAGTTCAAATTTGCAGGAAAGCCTATGCTCCGAGGCTATGGGACCGATCTGCGTGATTTCTTCACCATTCGATGCGGCATGGTGCAAAACGGTGCCGTATTGCGTTTTTTAAAGATTGGTTCACTTTAAGAGGACCAAATCGGACCAAAACCACCAAAAACCGTTGCCCATGTTCCGAGGCTGTGGAACCGATCTGCATGATTTTTCACCATTAAATTCTGCCTGGTCCAAAACGGTGCCGTTTTGCGTTTTATGCAGATTGGTTTACTCCAAGTGGACCAAATTGGACCAAAACCACCAAAAACCGTTGTAGACAAGCCAATGCTCCGAGGCTATGGAACCGATCTGCATGATTGTTTCCACATTCAGTCCGATGTGGTCCAAAATGGTACCGTTTTGCGTTTTGTCCAGATTGGTTCATTCTAAGTAGACCAAATTGGACCAAAACCACCGAAGCCAGTTGCAGGCAAGCCCATACTCCGAGGCTATGGAACCGGTCTGCATGATTTCTTCACCATTCGATCCGGCGTGGTCCAAAACGGTGCCGTTTTGCGTTTTATCCAGATTGGTTCACTCTAAGTGGACCAAATTGGGTCAAACCCACCAAAAACGGTTGCCATTGGTATGGAGCTGTCCGCTCCGGAGCCATGCTACTGAAAAATATGAAGGTGAAAATAAATTTAAAAAATGCCATAAAAAACTCAAATTCTTTTAGCACATCACCCTATGATTGCTTTTGTCTCAACGGTCTGGCATCATACTTCGTTTTACATTATAGATTACGATTCCACGACTCCCTATGTTAATCCAGTGGGAGTTTCGGCACGTGCAAAAAAGCTAAGGTCCAAAAAATCGGAGGAGCCCCTAGAGTGGTTGCACGTGAGATTGCTTGGTCACGTGATTTTGTCATATGGCGCAACCTTATCTTTACAGACCTTGCACGAGCTAAAATCCAGAGTATGTTTTTTTCCGGACACCCTGTAGATGATACATGACATTTACATGATACATGACATTTACATCATACATGACATTTACATGATACATGACATTTACATGATACATGGCATTTACATGATACATAACATTTACATGATACATGACATTTACATGATACATGACATTTACATGATACATGACATTTACATGATACATGACATTTACATGATACATGACATTTACATGATACATGACATTTACATGATACATGACATTTACATGATACATGACATTTACATGATACATGACATTACATGATACATGACATTTACATGATACATGACATAAACATGACATTTACATGATACATGACATTTACATGATACATGACATTTACATGATACATGACATTTACATGATACATGACATTTACATGATACATGACATTTACATGATACATGACATTTACATGATACATGACATTTACATGATATATGACATTTACATTTACATGATGCATGACATTTACATGATACATGACATTTACATGATACATGACATTTACATGATACATAACATTTACACGATACATGATATTTACATGATACATGACATTTACATGATACATGACATTTACATGATACATGGTATTTACATGATACATGACATTTACATGATACATGACATTTACATTTACATGATGCATGACATTTACATGATACATGACATTTACATGATGCATGACATTTACATGATACATAGCATTTACACGATACATGATATTTACATGATACATGACATTTACATGATACATGACATTTACATGATACATGACATTCATTATATATTCATTCATGATACATTTATTCATTATGCATTAATTATTTATGCATTCCTTTATTAATTTATTAATTTATACATTTATACATATACGTAATAAGCTTCAGAATTATGTGATACATCAATTGTGATTTTATAAGCAAATGGTTCTTGTTGAAATGATAACTCAAAATAAGGCGGTCGGTATTTATCTGTTTAAAGATATATATCCACCTTTTCCTACAAAAAAAATGGAGTTATTACTTGAAATCGACAGACGAGACCAAAATATATTGTAAATTGATAACATTTTGCATATAAACATTCCTACCGAAAGATATTTGAAGTTAAAGTTTATAAGCGATCCACGCTTATAACGGTCGGTACTCGCAAGCACTTGGTAACGAGTTTCGGGTCCCATCGAATTCCGGGTTTCTCTCGTAATGTTTTGGGACAAAATGGTATGGAAAATATGTCTTGCGAGTGTCTATTGTGATTATGGGCCCTACTATCCTTAACAATAAAAAACATTGAAAAAATTAGCCAAATTAGCAGTTAAAATATGCACCCAACGACGGCCTAGTGGTTGCGACCCTCACTTCTTGAAAATTGGTTAATTTATTTTCAACTTTAGGAATTTTGTATAGTTTTATCTGGCTGTATATAACACCATGTTTTAGCTTATCATTAAAAACACAGATAACGGGAGACCTGGATTTGACACGAAATATTCGGCCTCTTATTTTAAGCACAGCAGTGAACGACGGTGCTGGACTCGCATTTTCACGAGCCGAGACATACAAGTGTATCAGCGTTAACAGCTCCGTTTCAAATTTCGGCTCCAAATTAAGAGGCTGAAAATTTCGTGTCAAATCCAGGTCTCCTGTTATCTGTGTTAAAAATAATCATTTCCCCCCCCCCAAAAAAAAAATCAACAAGCAATGGAAAAAAACTGGCAATGAAATCGGAAATTCACTTTTGCACCCAACGGCGACCTATTTAGTGTCGTCGATTTGTTACGAGGTAATGCAACGATAGTTATTAAACGTTGAACAGATTGAAAGAAAAGTGTCGCGCTTCCAATAATGAAGGAAAACACCGATTCAAGAACTCCGAAAGAAGTATAGGTACTTGTGTTTTAAATATAAAAAAATAAATAAATAGAATAGTTGTGATTTCATTCTTTAATTGAGACTCGATCAATTTAATACCTTACATGTTGCATAAGGTAATGCCGAAATATAGATAAAAAGGTGATTATTTCCATTTAAGTTTAATATTTAAATCACAATTATCTCGCTTTCTGTCGACACAAATTCGCTTTCTGTCGACAGTGCTGCGCGGATTCCAGCCGAATCAGCTCCGACCCTGCTAACCCTGCCGTAGTACTTTCAACAAACCCACCCGGTCCAGTCCGTACCAGCCCCTCTCATCCCATTCCAACCACCAACTACTCTAACCCACCGCCCACAGTCAACTCAAACCACCCATCTTATCCGTCCCGTCCTGCCCGAGGTTCCGATCTCCCCCAACTGTGGTCGCTCGCCGTTCACCCCTCCTCGAGTGGTGAATGGGGTACCGGCCCAGTCCCTGGGGGACTTCCCCTGGATGGCGGCCCTGCGGTACAGCGCCCGCCCGCGGTACAAGTGCGGGGGAGCGGTCATCAGCGGCAGATGGGTCATCACAGCAGCACACTGTATACTCAGTGATGGACCGTGAGTGGGGTTAGCAGCAGCACACTGTATACTCAGCGATGGACCGTGAGTGGGGCTAGCAGCAGCACACTGTATACTCAGCGATGGGCCGTGAGTGGGGTTAGCAGCAGCACACTGTATACTCAGTGATGGACCGTGAGTGGGGTTAGCAGCAGCACACTGTTTACTCAGCGATGGACCGTGAGTGGGGTTAGCAGCAGCACACTGTATACTCAGCGATGGACCGTGAGTGGGGTTAGCAGCAGCACACTGTATACTCAGTGATGGACCGTGAGTGGGGTTAACAGCAGCACACTGTATACTCAGCGATGGACCGTGAGTGGGGTTAGCAGCAGCACACTGTATACTCAGCGATGGACCGTGAGTGGGGTTTGCAGCAGCACACTGTTTACTCAGCAATGGACCGTGAGTGGGGTTAGCAGCAGCACACTGTATACTCAGCGATGGACCGTGAGTGGGGCTAGCAGCAGCGCACTGTATACTCAGCGATGGACCGTGAGTGGGGTTAGCAGCAGCACACTGTATACTTAACGATGGCCCGTGAGTGGGGTTAACAGCAGCACACTGTATACTCAGCGATGGACCGTGAGTGGGGTTAGCAGCAGCACACTGTTTACTCAGTGATGGACCGTGAGTGGGGTTAACAGCAGCACACTGTATACTCAGCGATGGACCGTGAGTGGGGTTAGCAGCAGCACACTGTTTACTCAGTGATGGACCGTGAGTGGGGTTAGCAGCAGCACACTGTATACTCAGCGATGGACCGTGAGTGGGGTTAGCAGCAGCACACTGTATACTCAGCGATGGACCGTGAGCGGGGTTAGCAGCAGCACACTGTATACTTAGTGATGGCCAGTGACTGGGGTTAGCAGCATCACACTGTATACTCAGCGATGGACCGTGAGTGGGGTTTGCAGCAGCACACTGTATACTCAGCGATGGACCACCGTGAGTGGGGTTAGCAGCAGCACACTGTTTACTCAGTGATGGACCGTGAGTGGGGTTAGCAGCAGCACACTGTATACTCAGCGATGGACCGTGAGTGGGGTTAGCAGAAGCACACTGTATACTCAGTGATGGACCGTGAGTGGGGTTAGCAGCAGCACACTGTATACTCAGTGATGGACCGTGAGTGGGGTTACCAGCAGCACACTGTATACTCAGTGATGGACCGTGAGTGGGGTTAGCAACAGCACACTGTATACTCAGTGATGGACCGTGAGTGGGGTTAGCAGCAGCACACTGTATACTCAGTGATGGACCGTGAGTGGGGTTAGCAGAAGCACACTGTTTACTCAGTGATGGACCGTGAGTGTGGTTAGCAGCAGCACACTGTATACTCAGTGATGGGTCGTGAGTGGGGTTAACAGCAGCACACTGTATACTCAGCGATGGACCGTGAGTGGGGTTAACAGCAGCACACTGTATACTCAGTGATGGGTCGTGAGTGGGGTTAACAGCAGCACACTGTATACTCAGTGATGGACCGTGAGTGGGGTTAGCAGCAGCACACTGTATACTCAGCGATGGACCGTGAGTGGGGTTAGCAGCAGCACACTGTATACTCAGTGATGGACCGTGAGTGGGGTTAGCAGCAGCACACTGTATACTCAGTGATGGACCGTGAGTGGGGTTAGCAGCAGCACACTGTATACTCAGTGATGGACCGTGAGCGGGGTTAGCAGCAGCACACTGTATACTCAGTGATGGACCGTGAGTGGGGTTAGCAGAAGCACACTGTTTACTCAGCAATGGACCGTGAGTGGGGTTAGCAGCAGCAAACTGTATACTCAGTGATGGACCGTGAGTGGGGTTAGCAGCAGCACACTGTATACTCAGCGATGGACCGTGAGTGGGGTTAGCAGCAGCACACTGTATACTCAGCGATGGACCGTGAGTGGGGTTAGCAGCATCACACTGTATACTCAGTGATGGACCGTGAGTGGGGTTACCAGCAGCACACTGTATACTCAGTGATGGACCGTGAGTGGGGTTAGCAGCAGCACACTGCATACTCAGTGATGGACCGTGAGTGGGGTTAGCAGCAGCACACTGTATACTCAGTGATGGACCGTGAGTGGGGTTAGCAGCAGCACACTGTATACTCAGCGATGGACCGTGAGTGGGGTTAGCAGCAGCACACTGTTTACTCAGTGATGTACCGTGAGTGGGGTTAGCAGCAGCACACTGTTTACTCAGCGATGTACCGTGAGTGGGGTTAGCAGCAGCACACTGTTTACTCAGTGATGGACCGTGAGTGGGGTTAGCAGCAGCACACTGTATACTCAGCGATGGACCGTGAGTGGGGTTAGCAGCAGCACACTGTTTACTCAGCGATGGACCGTGAGTGGGGTTTGCAGCAGCACACTGTATACTCAGTGATGGCCAGTGACTGGGGTTAGCAGCAGCACACTGTATACTCAGCGATGGACCGTGACTGGGGTTACCAGCAGCACACTGTATACTCAGTGATGGACCGTGAGTGGGGTTAGCAGCAGCACACTGTATACTCAGCAATGGACCGTGAGTGGGGTTAGCAGCAGCACACTGTATACTTAACGATGGACCGTGAGTGGGGTTAGCAGAAGCACACTGTATACTCAGCGATGGACCGTGAGTGGGGTTAGCAGCAGCACACTGTATACTCAGTGATGGCCCGTGAGTAGGGTTAGCAGCAGCACACTGTATACTCAGCGATGGACCGTGAGTGGGGTTAGCAGCAGCACACTGTATACTCAGTGATGGCCCGTGAGTAGGGTTAGCAGCAGCACACTGTTTACTCAGCGATGTACCGTGAGTGGGGTTAGCAGCAGCACACTGTATACTCAGTGATGGACCGTGAGTGGGGTTAGCAGCAGCACACTGTATACTCAGTGATGGACCGTGAGTGGGGTTAGCAGCAGCACACTGTATACTCAGCGATGGACCGTGAGTGGGGTTAGCAGCAGCACACTGTATACTCAGTGATGGACCGTGAGTGGGGTTAGCAGCAGCACACTGTATACTCAGTGATGGACCGTGAGTGGGGTTAGCAGCAGCACACTGTATACTAAGCGATGGACCGTGAGTGGGGTTAGCAGCAGCACACTGTATACTCAGTGATGGCCAGTGACTGGGGTTAGCAGCAGCACACTGTATACTCAGTGATGGGTCGTGAGTGGGGTTAGCAGCAGCACACTGTATACTCAGTGATGGACCGTGAGTGGGGTTAGCAGCAGCACACTGTATACTCAGTGATGGACCGTGAGTGGGGTTAGCAGAAGCACACTGTATACTCAGTGATGGATCGTGAGTGGGGTTAGCAGCATCACACTGTATACTCAGCGATGGACCGTGAGTGGGGTTAGCAGCAGCACACTGTATACTCAGTGATGGTCCGTGAGTAGGGTTAGCAGCAGCACACTGTTTACTCAGCGATGTACCGTGAGTGGGGTTAGCAGCAGCACACTGTATACTCAGCAATGGACCGTGAGTGGGGTTAGCAGCAGCACACTGTATACTCAGCGATGGACCGTGAGTGGGGTTAGCAGAAGCACACTGTTTACTCAGTGATGGACCGTGGGTGGGGTTAGCAGCAGCACACTGTATACTCAGTGATGGACCGTGAGTGGGGTTAGCAGCAGCACACTGTATACTGAGCGATGGACCGTGAGTGGGGTTAGCAGCAGCACACTGTATACTCAGTGATGGACCGTGAGTGTGGTTAGCAGCAGCACACTGTATACTCAGTGATGGACCGTGAGTGGGGTTAGCAGCAGCACACTGTATACTCAGTGATGGACCGTGAGTGTGGTTAGCAGCAGCACACTGTATACTCAGCGATGGACCGTGAGTAGGGTTAGCAGCAGCACACTGTATACTCAGCGATGGACCGTGAGTGGGGTTAGCAGCAGCACACTGTATACTCAGCAATGGACCGTGAGTGGGGTTAGCAGCAGCACACTGTATACTCAGCGATGGACCGTGAGTGGGGTTAGCAGAAGCACACTGTTTACTCAGTGATGGACTGTGAGTGGGGTTAGCAGCAGCACACTGTATACTCAGCGATGGACCGTGAGTGGGGTTAGCAGCAGCACACTGTATACTCAGTGATGTGCCGTGAGTGGGGTTAGCAGCAGCACACTGTATACTCAGTGATGGACTGTGAGCGGAGTTAGCAGCAGCACACTGTATACTCAGTGATGGAGCGTGAGTGGGGTTAGCAGCAGCACACTGTATACTTAACGATGGCCCGTGAGTGGAGTTAGCAGCAGCACACTGTTTACTCAGTGATGGACCGTGAGTGGGGTTAGCAGCAGCACACTGTATACTCAGCGATGGACCGTGAGTGGGGTTAGCAGCAGCACACTGTTTACTCAGCGATTGACCGTGAGTGGGGTTAGCAGAAGTACACTGTTTACTCAGTGATGGACCGTGAGTGGGGTTAGCAGCAGCACACTGTATACTCAGTGATGGACCGTGAGCGGAGTTAGCAGCAGCACACTGTATACTCAGTGATGGACCGTGAGTGGGGTTAGCAGCAGCACACTGTATACTTAACGATGGCCCGTGAGTGGGGTTAGCAGCAGCACACTGTTTACTCAGTGATGGACCGTGAGTGGGGTTAACAGCAGCACACTGTATACTCAGCGATGGACCGTGAGTGGGGTTAGCAGCAGCACACTGTTTACTCAGTGATGGACCGTGAGTGGGGTTAGCAGCAGCACACTGTATACTCAGCGATGGACCGTGAGTGGGGTTAGCAGCAGCACACTGTATACTTAACGATGGACCGTGAGTGGGGTTAGCAGCAGCACACTGTTTACTCAGTGATGGACCGTGAGTGGGGTTAGCAGCAGCACACTGTATACTCAGCGATGGACCGTGAGTGGGGTTAGCAGCAGCACACTGTTTACTCAGCGATGGACCGTGAGTGGGGTTAGCAGCAGCACACTGTATACTCAGTGATGGACCGTGAGTGGGGTTAGCAGCAGCACACTGTTTACTCAGTGATGGACCGTGAGTGGGGTTAGCAGCAGCACACTGTATACTCAGCGATGGACCGTGAGTGGGGTTAACAGCAGCACACTGTACACTCAGTGATGGACCGTGAGTGGGGTTAGCAGAAGCACACTGTTTACTCAGTGATGGACCGTGAGTGGGGTTAGCAGCAGCACACTGTATACTCAGTGATGGACCGTGAGTGTGGTTAGCAGCAGCACACTGTATACTCAGTGATTGGTCGTGAGTGGGGTTTGCAGCAGCACACTGTTTACTCAGTGATGGACCGTGAGTGTGGTTAGCAGCAGCACACTGTTTACTCAGTGATGGACCGTGAGTGGGGTTAGCAGCAGCACACTGTATACTCAGCGATGGACCGTGAGTGGGGTTAGCAGAAGCACACTGTTTACTCAGTGATGGACCGTGAGTAGGGTTAACAGCAGCACACTGTATACTCAGCGATGGACCGTGAGTGGTGTTAGCAGCAGCACACTGTATATTCAGTGATGGACCGTGAGTGGGGTTAGCAGCAGCACACTGTATACTCAGCGATGGACCGTGAGTGGGGTTAGCAGCAGCACACTGTATACTCAGCGATGGACCGTGAGTGGGGTTAGCAGAAGCACACTGTTTACTCAGTGATGGACCGTGAGTGGGGTTAGCAGCAGCACACTGTATACTCAGTGATGGACCGTGAGTGGGGTTAGCAGCAGCACACTGTATACTCAGTGATATGCCGTGAGTGGGGTTAGCAGCAGCACACTGTATACTTAGTGATGGACCGTGAGCGGAGTTAGCAGCAGCACACTGTATACTCAGTGATGGACCGTGAGTGGGGTTAGCAGCAGCACACTGTATACTCAGCGATGAACCGTGAGTGGGGTTAGCAGCAGCACACTGTATACTTAACGATGGCCCGTGAGTGGGGTTAGCAGCAGCACACTGTATACTTAATGATGGACCGTGAGTGGGGTTAGCAGCAGCACACTGTATACTCAGCGATGGACCGTGAGTGGGGTTAGCAGCAGCACACTGTATACTCAGCGATGGACTGTGAGTGGGGTTAGCAGCAGCACACTGTTTACTCAGTGATGGACCGTGAGTGCGGTTAGCAGCAGCACACTGTATACTCAGCGATGGACCGTGAGTGGGGTTAGCAGCAGCACACTGTATACTCAGTGATGTGCCGTGAGTGGGGTTAGCAGCATCACACTGTATACTCAGTGATAGACCGTGAGTGGGGTTAGCAGCAGCACACTGTTTACTCAGCGATGGACCGTGAGTGGGGTTAGCAGCAGCACACTGTATACTCAGTGATGGACCGTGAGTGGGGTTAGCAGCAGCACACTGTATACTCAGCGATGGACCGTGAGTGGGGTTAGCAGAAGCACACTGTTTACTCAGTGATGGACCGTGAGTGGGGTTAACAGCAGCACACTGTATACTCAGCGATGGACCGTGAGTGGTGTTAGCAGCAGCACACTGTATATTCAGTGATGGACCGTGAGTGGGGTTAGCAGCAGCACACTGTATACTCAGCGATGGACCGTGAGTGGGGTTAGCAGCAGCACACTGTATACTCAGCGATGGACCGTGAGTGGGGTTAGCAGAAGCACACTGTTTACTCAGTGATGGACCGTGAGTGGGGTTAGCAGCAGCACACTGTATACTCAGTGATGGACCGTGAGTGGGGTTAGCAGCAGCACACTGTATACTCAGTGATATGCCGTGAGTGGGGTTAGCAGCAGCACACTGTATACTCAGTGATGGACCGTGAGCGGAGTTAGCAGCAGCACACTGTATACTCAGTGATGGACCGTGAGTGGGGTTAGCAGCAGCACACTGTATACTCAGCGATGAACCGTGAGTGGGGTTAGCAGCAGCACACTGTATACTTAACGATGGCCCGTGAGTGGGGTTAGCAGCAGCACACTGTATACTTAATGATGGACCGTGAGTGGGGTTAGCAGCAGCACACTGTATACTCAGCGATGGACCGTGAGTGGGGTTAGCAGCAGCACACTGCATACTCAGCGATGGACCGTGAGTGGGGTTAGCAGCAGCACACTGTTTACTCAGTGATGGACCGTGAGTGCGGTTAGCAGCAGCACACTGTATACTCAGCGATGGACCGTGAGTGGGGTTAGCAGCAGCACACTGTATACTCAGTGATGTGCCGTGAGTGGGGTTAGCAGCATCACACTGTATACTCAGTGATAGACCGTGAGTGGGGTTAGCAGCAGCGCACTGTTTACTCAGCGATGGACCGTGAGTGGGGTTAGCAGCAGCACACTGTATACTCAGTGATGGACCGTGAGTGGGGTTAGCAGCAGCACACTGTATACTCAGTGATGGACCGTGAGTGGGGTTAGCAGCAGCACACTGTATACTCAGTGATGTGCCGTGAGTGGGGTTAGCAGCAGCACACTGTATACTCAGTGATGGACCGTGAGTGGGGTTAGCAGCAGCACACTGTATACTCAGTGATGGACCGTGAGTGGGGTTAACAGAAGCACACTGTTTACTCAGTGATGGACCGTGAGTGGAGTTAGCAGCAGCACACTGTATACTCAGTGATGGACCGTGAGTGGGGTTAACAGCAGCACACTGTATACTCAGCGATGGACCGTGAGTGGGGTTAGCAGCAGCACACTGTATACTCAGTGATGGACCGTGAGTGTGGTTAGCAGCAGCACACTGTATACTCAGCGATGGACCGTGAGTGGGGTTAGCAGCAGCACACTGTATACTCAGTGATAGACCGTGAGTGGGGTTAGCAGCAGCACACTGTTTACTCAGCGATGGACCGTGAGTGGGGTTAGCAGCAGCACACTGTATACTCAGTGATGGACCGTGAGTGGGGTTAGCAGCAGCACACTGTATACTCAGTGATGGACCGTGAGTGGGGTTAGCAGCAGCACACTGTATACTCAGTGATGTGCCGTGAGTGGGGTTAGCAGCAGCACACTGTATACTCAGTGATGGACCGTGAGTGGGGTTAGCAGCAGCACACTGTATACTCAGTGATGGACCGTGAGTGGGGTTAACAGAAGCACACTGTTTACTCAGTGATAGACCGTGAGTGGGGTTAGCAGCAGCACACTGTTTACTCAGCAATGGACCGTGAGTGGGGTTAGCAGCAGCACACTGTATACTCAGCGATGGACCGTGAGTGGGGTTAGCAGCAGCACACTGTATACTCAGTGATGAACCGTGAGTGGGGTTAGCAGCAGCACACTGTATACTCATTGATGGACCGTGAGTGGGGTTAGCAGCAGCACACTGTATACTCAGTGATGGACCGTGAGTGGGGTTAGCAGCAGCACACTGTATACTCAGTGATGGACCGTGAGTGGAGTTAGCAGCAGCACACTGTATACTCAGTGATGGACCGTGAGTGGGGTTAACAGCAGCACACTGTATACTCAGCGATGGACCGTGAGTGGGGTTAGCAGCAGCACACTGTATACTCAGTGATGGACCGTGAGTGTGGTTAGCAGCAGCACACTGTATACTCAGTGATGGACCGTGAGTGTGGTTAGCAGCAGCACACTGTTTACTCAGTGATGGACCGTGAGTGGGGTTAGCAGCAGCACACTGTTTACTCAGTGATGGACCGTGAGTGGGGTTAGCAGCAGCACACTGTATACTCAGTGATGTGCCGTGAGTGGGGTTAGCAGCATCACACTGTATACTCAGCGATGGACCGTGAGTGGGGTTAGCAGCATCACACTGTATACTCAGCGATGGACCGTGAGTGGTGTTAGCAGCAGCACACTGTATACTCAGCGATGGACCGTGAGTGGGGTTAGCAGCATCACACTGTTTACTCAGTGATGGACCGTGAGTGGGGTTAACAGCAGCACACTGTTTACTCAGTGATGGACCGTGAGTGGGGTTAGCAGCAGCACACTGTATACTCAGTGATGGCCAGTGACTGGGGTTAGCAGCAGCACACTGTATACTCAGTGATGGCCAGTGACTGGGGTTACCAGCAGCACACTGTATACTCAGTGATGGACCGTGAGTGGGGTTAGCAGCATCACACTGTTTACTCAGTGATGGACCGTGAGTGGGGTTAGCAGAAGCACACTGTTTACTCAGCGATGGACCGTGAGTGGGGTTAGCAGCAGCACACTGTATACTCAGCGATGGACCGTGAGTGGGGTTAGCAGCAGCACACTGTATACTCAGTGATGGAACGTGAGCGGGGTTAGCAGCAGCACACTGTATACTCAGTGATGGACCGTGAGTGGGGTTAGCAGCAGCACACTGTATACTCAGTGATGGCCAGTGACTGGGGTTAGCAGCAGCACACTGTATACTCAGTGATGGCCAGTGACTGGGGTTACCAGCAGCACACTATATACCCAGTGATGGACCGTGAGTGGGGTTAGCAGCATCACACTGTTTACTCAGTGATGGACCGTGAGTGGGGCTAGCAGAAGCACACTGTTTACTCAGCGATGGACCGTGAGTGGGGTTAGCAGCAGCACACTGTATACTCAGCGATGGACCGTGAGTGGGGTTAGCAGCAGCACACTGTATACTCAGTGATGGACCGTGAGCGGGGTTAGCATCAGCACACTGTATACTCAGTGATGGACCGTGAGTGGGGTTAGCAGCAGCACACTGTATACTCAGTGATGGCCAGTGACTGGGGTTAGCAGCAGCACACTATACTCAGTGATGGACCGTGAGTGGGGTTAGCAGCAGCACACTGTATACTCAGCGATGAACCGTAAGTGGGGTTAGCAGCATCACACTGTATACTTAATGATGGACCGTGAGTGGGGTTAGCAGCAGCACACTGTATACTCAGTGATGGACCGTGAGTGCGGTTAGCAGCAGCACAATGTATACTCAGCGATGGACCGTGACTGGGGTTAGCAGCAGCACACTGTATACTCAGCGATGGACCGTGAGTGGGGTTAGCAGAAGCACACTGTATACTCAGTGATGGACCGTGAGTAGGGTTAGCAGCAGCACACTGTATACTCAGTGATGGACCGTGAGTGGGGTTACCAGCAGCACACTGTATACTCAGTGATGGACCGTGAGTGGGGTTAACAGCAGCACACTGTATACTCAGCGATGGACCGTGAGTGGGGTTAGCAGCAGCACACTGTATACTCAGCGATTGACCGTGAGTGCGGTTAGCAGCAGCACACTGTATACTCAGCGATGGACCGTGAGTGTGGTTAGCAGCAGCACACTGTATTCTCAGTGATGGACCGTGAGTGGGGTTAGCAGCAGCACACTGTATACTCAGCGATGGACCGTGAGTGGGGTTAGCAGCAGCACACTGTATACTCAGTGATGGCCCGTGAATGGGGTTAGCAGCAGCACACTGTATACTCAGCGATGGACCGTGAGTGGGGTTACCAGCAGCACACTGTATACTCAGTGATGGACCGTGAGTGGGGTTACCAGCAGCACACTGTATACTCAGTGATGGACCGTGAGTGGGGTTAGCAGCAGCACACTGTATACTCAGCGATGGACCACCGTGAGTGGGGTTAGCAGCAGCACACTGTATACTCAGTGATGGACCGTGAGTGGGGTTAGCAGCAGCACACTGTATACTCAGTGATGGACCGTGAGTGGGGTTAGCAGCAGCACACTGTATACTCAGCGATGGACCGTGAGTGGGGTTAGCAGCAGCACACTGTTTACTCAGCGATGGACCGTGAGTGGGGTTTGCAGCAGCACACTGTATACTCAGTGATGGCCAGTGACTGGGGTTAGCAGCAGCACACTGTATACTCAGCGATGGACCGTGACTGGGGTTACCAGCAGCACACTGTATACTCAGTGATAGACCGTGAGTGGGGTTAGCAGCAGCACACTGTATACTCAGTGATGGACCGTGAGTGGGGTTAGCAGAAGCACACTGTATACTCAGTGATGGATCGTGAGTGGGGTTAGCAGCATCACACTGTATACTCAGCGATGGACCGTGAGTGGGGTTAGCAGCAGCACACTGTATACTCAGTGATGGCCCGTGAGTAGGGTTAGCAGCAGCACACTGTTTACTCAGCGATGTACCGTGAGTGGGGTTAGCAGCAGCACACTGTATACTCAGTGATGGACCGTGAGCGGGGTTAGCAGCAGCACACTGTATACTCAGTGATGGACCGTGAGTGGGGTTAGCAGCAACACACTGTATACTCAGCGATGGACCGTGAGTGGGGTTAGCAGCAGCACACTGTATACTCAGTGATGGACCGTGAGTGGGGTTAGCAGCAGCACACTGTATACTCAGTGATGGACCGTGAGTGGGGTTAGCAGCAGCACACTGTATACTCAGTGATGGACCGTGAGTGGGGTTAGCAGCAGCACACTGTATACTCAGTGATGGACCGTGAGTGGGGTTAGCAGCAGCACACTGTATACTCAGTGATGGGTCGTGAGTGGGGTTAGCAGCAGCACACTGTATACTCAGTGATGGACCGTGAGTGGGGTTAGCAGCAGCACACTGTATACTCAGTGATGGACCGTGAGTGGGGTTAGCAGCAGCACACTGTATACTCAGTGATGGACTGTGAGTGGGGTTAGCAGCAGCACACTGTATACTCAGTGATAGACCGTGAGTGGGGTTAGCAGCAGCACACTGTTTACTCAGTGATAGACCGTGAGTGGGGTTAGCAGCAGCACACTGTATACTCAGCGATGGACCGTGAGTGGGGTTACCAGCAGCACACTGTATACTCAGTGATAGACCGTGAGTGGGGTTAGCAGCAGCACACTGTATACGGCAGATTGTAGCACATACTAGGCACTACATACAGTTTTGTATCGGCAGCGTTGAACTGAAATCATGTTTTCTCAGAGAACCATAGGAGACGGCGCGATTATTTTGACATGCATAAATGGCGGAGTGTTTTGCGAAAATGAGAACAAGATCATGAGAGATCACGATTTAGATCACGATTCGCAGGAACGATAAAAGTCAAACGCATAACAATAGTCAAACAATAGTCGAACAGTCAAACAGTAACAGCCACAGTCAAACAATAGTCAAAAGCAAAAGTCAGAAGCGTGTCCCATGGTCATCTGCTGTAGCGCAGCAACGAACTGCAACGTCAGCAACACTTCAGCAGCAACACTTCAACGAACCGCAACGTCAGCAACACTTCAACGAACTGCAACGTCAGCAACACTTCAGCAGCAACACTTCAACGAACCGCAACGTCAGCAACACTTCAACGAACTGCAACGTCAGCAACACTTCAGCAGCAACACTTCAACGAACCGCAACGTCAGCAACACTTCAACGAACTGCAACGTCAGCAACACTTCAGCAGCAACACTTCAACGAACCGCAACGTCAGCAACACTTCAACGAACTGCAACGTCAGCAACACTTCAGCAGCAACACTTCAACGAACTTCACCGTCCGATTGTAGTGTTGGGTATTGACTGGTATTCTCTCCCTTCGCTGTGTGTTTTGTCACGTTTCAGGACCGATGTAGTGCTGGGTGACCTGAACCTGGTCACTGACACAGACGACAGCAGCAGATACCCGCCACAGATGATCCCTGGCCAGCTGACCGCCAAACACCCGAACTTCCGGCGAACCGTGCGGGGCAACGACAAGGGACTGTTCGACGATATCGAGCTGATAAAGCTCGCACGACAGATACAGTTCTCCGGTCAGTTGTTTTGGTTTATCACTGGTACCTTCGTTCGATACGGATCATCTCTGTCTAGAGACACATTTGTGTGATGTTTAAGTGCATAATAATGCAAGCAATGTGGTTAGGGGTCTATATTTTGTTTATAGTGACTCCTGCTTGAGGATTCATTTTGGTGTAACATAGCAAGTTGTGCATGTTTTATTTTGTAACGTAGTTTTGTCGTAACTAAACTGCAATCCTACAAATATCTCTGCCAAGCCTCTGAATCCAAGCTATAATGATACCGTTCAGAAACCTGTTTCGACCAGGCACGTAGCCAAGGGGAGGGCGGCGGGGGCGGCCGCCCTCCCCTGGAGGCCAGGAGGGCCCTTTTCGGCGCGCGAGGGCCCTTTTCGGCGCGCGCAGCGCGCCGAAAAGAGCCGACGAGACCGCGCGAAGCGCGGTATCATAGGCTCTTTACTACACGAAGCGTGGTCTTTAGAGAGTTTAGAAGACTTCAGAGGCTCTTTAGGGTCACCAGGGCCCTCTCTGAAAGACTAGAGGGCCCCTTGGACGTTCAAAAGAGCCCTGTGCATGTCAGAGGGGCCCCTGGCCAGACCGAAAGGGCCCCTGAGCGGGTCAGAGGGCCCCCTGAGTACGTCGAATGGGCCCCCTGAACACGTCGAATGGGCCCCTAGCCAGCACAGAGGGGCCCCTGGGCAGGTTGAGAGGCCCCTGAGCATGTCGACAGGGCGACAAAGCGGCCAGCGCAGACCTTTGCCAGGTCATAAGGGCCCCTGAGCAGGTTGGAGGGCCCCTGGACAGACCAGAGGGCCCCTGGGAAGTTAAAAGGGCCCCTGTGCAGGTCAGAGGGGCCCTGACCAGACCGAAAGGGCACCTAGGTGGGTCAGAAGGGCCCCTGGACATGTCGAATGAGCCCCTAGCCAGCACGGAGGGGCCCCAGGGCAGGTCGGAGGTCCCTCGGAGCATGTCGGAAAGCGACAAAGCAGCCAGTGCAGTCCCTTGCTAGGTCGGAAGGGCCCCTTAGAAGGTTAAAGGGCCCCTGGAGAGACCAGAGCACCCCGGAAAGTTAAAAGGGCCCCTGCGCAGATCGGAGGGGCCCCTGAAAAGGACTCCTGGGCGGGTGAGAAGGGCCCCTGAACATGCCGAAGTGGCCCCTGGCCAGCACGGAGGGGCTCCAGGGCGGGTCGGAGGGCCCCTTGAGATGTCGGCAGGGTGGCAAAGCAGCAAGCGCAGGCCGACCAGAAGAGTCGCTGGGCCGATCGGAGGGGCTCCTGGGCAAGTCAGAGGGGCCCCTGGCTATACCGAAAGAGTCTCTGGGCCGGTCGGAAGGCCACTTGAACATGCCGGATGAGTTCCTAGCCAGACTGGAGGGGCCCCTGGGCAGGTCGGAGGGGCCCCTGAGCAGGGGCGGCGGATTGCGGGGGGCAGGGTACCCAAAATTCCCCCAAGTCGAAAATCCTGGGGGGCAAAGGGTAGTTTTGCCCCCCCCCCCCCCGCATATTTTAGCCTGCTCAATCTGGGGGCAACATGACCCTTCCCCTCCCCAGGATTTGCTTTTGAGGGGGGATTTTGCGTACCCTGCACCCCGCAATCCGCCGCCCCTGCCCCTGAGCATGTCGGCAGGGCGACAAAGCAGCCAGTGCAGTCCCTGGCCAGGTCGGAAGGACCTCTGAACAGGCCGAATGGGCCCCTTGACACACAAGGGGGCTTCTTGGAAGGTCAGAGGAGTCTCTGGTGAGACCGGAAGGGTCAAAGCACGTAGAGATCCCAGATGAAGATTAAATACAAAGAGGACTTACTCCACAATACAAAATATTAAAAGCGGAGCTTTCGGGTATATAGTAACACCCTTCGTCAGGGTGCTACAAATATACCCGACAGATCCGATTGTATTTTTTCCTAGAGTAAGCCCTCTTTGTATTATATATATCACCCACCCCACATCATGTCTTTTCGCTTCGCGGATCCCAGATGAGTCCCTGAACAGGTCGGAAGGGCGTAGAAAAGGTCAGAGGGGCCCCTAGACGATCTGAAAGGACCTTGGGCCTTTCAACAGTAAGAATACAGTTGTACAGGGAATAGCACTCAAAATTTTCGCGCCGCTCCGCGGCGCAATTGAACTACAAATTCAATTTAAATGCGGGTTAGGAAAAAAATCGGTCAGTTTCTCGGCGCATTTATGTGTTAAGTTGCTACTTCCCTATATTATTGGGCAAAATAGTTCACTTTAGCACATTTTCCCCGCACTTCTAAACGCACAATATAGTAATTTTAGAGGTCCACACCATACGCAATGCGACGCATTGATGAGAAAGCAACCCAGGGCATAAAACTCAAAATTTTCGCGCCGCTCCACGGAGCAATTTGTTTAAAAGTTCCAGGTCTTCAGCTTAACAAAAATATTCAAAGTTAGTATAGCTGATTCAAAATTCGTGTCGCTGGTTCCAAAGTTGATGTGGCAGTTTGCTAACTCCAGCTCCTAAACGTTGGTATGGCCCATGTCATACCTGCCATACTGCATTTCCAGCCTGGTAACATGCCTTTTCATGCGTTTTTTTTGGGGGGGCTTTCAACGCTTGGGAAGGGGCCCTTTCGAGGAGCCGCCCCTCCCTGGACGAAATCCTGGCCACGTGCCTGGTTTCGACTTTCGTATTTCCTGCTATCGTGTTAGAGTTGAAGCCAGAGTGATACTTGCTGGTTCAACTGCTCCATACTACCCGTGCTTGTTTGTCGGTGGCACTCTGAAGCTTCGCAGAGGTGGTGAGGCCACCCTGTATTGATACCAGCGCCAGCTCCATCTCCGAGCTGGAGAGAGCTAAGGCGTTCGTGGCCGGCTGGGGAGCCACAGAGTTTGGTGAGTGTGGGATACCAGCGCCAGCTCCATCTCCGAGCTGGAGAGAGCTAAGGCGTTCGTGGCCGGCTGGGGAGCCACAGAGTTTGGTGAGTGTGGGATACCAGCGCCAGCTCCATCTCCGAGCTGGAGAGAGCTAAGGCGTTCGTGGCCGGCTGGGGAGCCACAGAGTTTGGTGAGTGTGGGATACCAGCGCCAGCTCCATCTCCGAGCTGGAGGGAGCTAAGGCGTTCGTGGCCGGCTGGGGAGCCACAGAGTTTGGTGAGTGTGGGCTACCAGCGACAGCTCCATCTCCGAGCTGGAGGGAGCTAAGGCGTTCGTGGCCGGCTGGGGAGCCACAGAGTTTGGTGAGTGTGGGCTACCAGCGACAGCTCCATCTCCGAGCAGGAGGGAGTTAAGGCGTTCGTGGCCGGCTGGGGAGCCACAGAGTTTGGTGAGTGTGGGATACCAGCGACAGCTCCATATCCGAGCTGGAGGGAGCTAAGGCGTTCGTGGCCGGCTGGGGAGCCACAGAGTTTGGTGAGTGTGGGCTACCAGCGCCAGCTCCATCTCCGAACTGGAGGGAGCTAAGGCGTTCGTGGCCGGCTGGGGAGCCACAGAGTTCGGTGAGTGTGGGCTCGGTGAGTTCGGTGGGCCACAGAGTTTGGTGAGCGTGGGCTCGGTGAGTTCGGTGGGCCACAGAGTTTCGTGAGTGTGGGCTCGGTGAGTTCGGTGGTGCAAAACGCACAGAGTTTGGTGCGTGTGGGATACCAGCACCAGCTCCATCTCCGATCTGGAGGGAGCTAAGGCGTTCGTGGCCGGCTGGGGAGCCACAGAGTTCGGTGAGTGTGGGCTCAGTGAGTTCGGTGAGCCACATAGTTTGTTGAGTTCGGTGAGCCACAGAGTTCGGTGAGTGTGGGCTCGGTGAGTTCGGTGGGCCACAGAGTTTGGTGAGTGTGGGATACCAGCGGCCGCGGAATCACGTGAGTGCGGCGTGCTGCTGCACTCCGTGATCGTTTGGGGAGAGTTTGATACTGCACTCCGTGATCGTTTGGGGAGAGTTTGATACTGCACTCCGTGATCGTTTGGGGAGAGTTTGATACTGCACTCCGTGATCGTTTGGGGAGAGTTTGATACTGCACTCCGTGATCGTTTGGAGAGAGTTTGATACTGCACTCCGTGATCGTTTGGGGAGAGTTTGATACTGCACTCCGTGATCGTTTGGGGAGAGTTTGATGCTGCACTCCGTGATCGTTTGGGGAGAGTTTGATACTGCACTCCGTGATCGTTTGGGGAGAGTTTGATACTGCACTCCGTGATCGTTTGGGGAGAGTTTGATGCTGCACTCCGTGATCGTTTGGGGAGAGTTTGATACTGCACTCCGTGATCGTTTGGGGAGAGTTTGATACTGCACTCCGTGATCGTTTGGGGAGAGTTTGATGCTGCACTCCGAGATCGTTTGGGGAGAGTTTGATACTGCACTCCGTGATCGTTTGGGGAGAGTTTGATACTGCACTCCGTGATCGTTTGGGGAGAGTTTGATGCTGCACTCCGTGATCGTTTGGGGAGAGTTTGATACTGCACTCCGTGATCGTTTGGGGAGAGTTTGATACTGCACTCCGTGATCGTTTGGGGAGAGTTTGATACTGCACTCCGTGATCGTTTGGGGAGAGTTTGATGCTGCACTCCGTGATCGTTTGGGGAGAGTTTGATGCTGCACTCCGTGATCGTTTGGGGAGAGTTTGATACTGCACTCCGTGATCGTTTGGGGAGAGTTTGATGCTGCACTCCGTGATCGTTTGGGGAGAGTTTGATGCTGCACTCCGTGATCGTTTGGGGAGAGTTTGGGACTGAGTTCGGTGAGGGCACAATGCATGTCGCATGGCAAAACGCAAATGCTGCTCTGTCTGCGTCGAATCTACCTGGAACCTTTGAGCCATTTAATAGAATAGACCGAAAAGAATAAATATGGCTATGCAAATTACATTTACTACAAATCATATTGTTGTGTACTTTTCACTTTAATCGGCGCAAGTATAAGCAATGGAATGACAAATCACTCCAAAAATACCTGCAAACCTCACTAACCGTATCCTGTCCTTACTCTCTCACTGCACGACAGGCGGTCTGGGCTCCGCAGTGATACAGTGAGGCAGGGTGAGGATCACTAGTCAGCAGAGCTGTCGGATCACCTACGCCAGGCAGGGGAACAGGGTGGACGACTCACAGCTCTGTGCCAGCGGCCAGCACGACCGAGGGGGCGTTGATACGTGTCACGTGAGTTTGATAACGGAGGGGATGAGTTTGGGGGTAGTAGTTGACTTTCTACGTGAGATTGAGAAGTGGGATAGCAGTGTAATAGAACAGGCGAGGGAGCAGTCAAAACTGTCTTTTCCGTACTACAAATCTTCTCTTTCTGCCGGTTGCTTCGAGATTGAACGTACCATTTTAGCTAATCCCGAACGTCAAACTATGTTCGTAATAAATCGTTGAATCTATTAATATAGTTATTAGTTATTGTTCAATGGTAATCAAACACCTGATGAATAACATTGGATTTGTTTCACAACATTTGAAATCAGTTCAGGCTACGTCTGACGTCCTGAGCTAAACGCAACGGGAGAAACGTTACATATGAACGTTATTGTCCTACGCTATCGCCCCTATTGACCGTGCTCTGGTGGTATATCGCCCCTATTGACCGTGCTCTGTCGTTTTGCAGGGGTACAGCGGCGGTCCCCTGGTGGTATATCGCCCCTATTGACCGTGCTCTGATGGTATATCGTCCCTATTGACCGTGCTCTGTCGTTTTGCAGAGGGACAGCGGCGGTCCCCTGGTGGTATATCGCCCCTATTGACCGTGCTCTGATGGTATATCGTCCCTATTGACCGTGCTCTGTCGTTTTGCAGAGGGACAGCGGCGGTCCCCTGGTGGTATATCGCCCCTATTGACCGTGCTCTGATGGTATATCGCCCCTATTGACCGTGCTCTGTCGTTTTGCAGAGGGACAGCGGCGGTCCCCTGGTGGTATATCGCCCCTATTGACCGTGCTCTGATGGTATATCGCCCCTATTGACCGTGCTCTGTCGTTTTGCAGGGGTACAGCGGCGGTCCCCTGGTGGTATATCGCCCCTATTGACCGTGCTCTGATGGTATATCGCCCCTATTGACCGTGCTCTGTCGTTTTGCAGGGGTACAGCTGTGGTCCCCTGGTGGTATATCGCCCCTATTGACCGTGCGCTGATGGTATGTCGCCCCTATTGACCGTGCTCTGTCGTTTTGCAGGGGGACAGCGGCGGTCCCCTGGTGGTATATCGCCCCTATTGACCGTGCTCTGCTGTTTTCCAGGGGGACAGCGGTGGTCCCCTGATGGTACAGCGCACCCGGAACAACTTCCAGAGATGGTACGCCGCTGGCATCGTGTCTTACGGCAGGGGCTGCGGCAACCCCGAGGCGCCCGGGGTCTACAGCTTCATCGGAGCTCATCTCGACTGGATCAGCTGCACTGTCAACAACAACTGATACGGATATCCATTGGTGTAGGAACAGGAGGGGCCAGGGGGGCCATGGCCCCTCACTTTTTCAACCATTTTGTTTTGCTGAAATCTGTTTTTGCTTAGTGATGAATTTGTTATGGCAAACGGTTCGCCAAGGCTCTCAAGATGAGATCAAAGTTTCACAGCCCCCCTCCCCCCCCCACACACACACACACTTTTGGTGAGTTTCCTACGTCCCTACGTCTATCGAATATCTGCAGTCTGAACAGCACTGTACTCGTCTATGGACACCTGCTGATGTGTTCAGTCAGTCTCAGTCAGTCTCAGTCAGTCTCAGTCAGTCTCAGTCAGTCTCAGTCAGTCTCAGTCAGTCTCAGTCAGTCTCAGTCAGTCTCAGTCAGTCTCAGTCAGTTCAGTCAGTCTCAGTCTCAGTCAGTTCAGTCAATCAGTCAGTCAGTCAGTCAGTCAGTCAGTCAGTCAGTCAGTCAGTCAGTCAGTCTCAGTCAGTTCAGTCAGTCTACGCAGCACTGCACCGCGAGACCACTGGACTGGGCGGCATGTTGTGTACGAGGCGTCTCCGTCTGTACGAGACCACTGGACTGGGCGGCATGTTGTGTACGAGGCGTCTCCGTCTGTACGAGACCACTGGACTGGGCGGCATGTTGTGTACGAGGCGTCTCCGTCTGTACGAGACCACTTGACTGGGCGGCATGTTGTGTACGAGGCGTCTCCGTCTGTACGAGACCACTTGACTGGGCGGCATGTTGTGTACGAGGCGTCTCCGTCTGTACGAGACCACTTGACTGGGCGGCATGTTGTGTACGAGGCGGCTCCGTCTGTACGAGACCACTTGACTGGGCGGCATGTTGTGTACGAGGTGTCTCCGTCTGTACGAGACCACTTGACTGGGCGGCACGTTGTGTACGAGGCGTCTCCGTCTAGATTGTACTGGCCTGTTTAATTATTCAAGGAAGATGTGTCGACGTGGAATGTTATATTTATTATGCCCGTGACGCCTGCTGCATTCTCATTTGTTGTTTACCTGCTGCATTTGCATTCATTTGAACCACTTGATGCACTTGTAAGGAGTTGATAAGTCGTTATAAATCGATATATTTATTTATTTCGTCAAACAACGTTTGCCATTTATAATTTCTACTTTATATGACCACTCGAATCTTAAACATATGTTTGCTTTTTACTTTTAGTAGGTTTGATATTTTGGTAATCGGCTGCCTGCTATTCAACAGTGTATGACCTTGGCCAAACCCTGGTAACCCCGTGCTCCTGGTAAATAAAACATTCGAGATATTACTCATCCGATATGTTGTACAATTGCATTGGGAATTTGTCTCGGTATTGTATTTTATCTTAAAGTATTCGTGCTCGCAGTTCTGCCAATTAGCAGCCACAAGATAAACATGGAATGGTGATGGTCGAGGTAGATTTTAGGAAGGTAGAACGGGCGGGCAGTAGCAGGCAGAGCTTCCTGTTTGTTTGTATTGATAGGGTGAACATTTTGTTTTTAATACACATGGATGTTTGTTGTCATTCCATTTATTATGTTGGGGAAGAAATTTAAACTCAGGAGTAGTGATGAGAATGCTAAGTTTGTCCCGGCCGTTACTTACTCCCTAACAAAAACTACCTTTGTTTTGATTCAGGCTTGTTGTGTTTTGTTTTGATGCAGGCTTGTTTTGATTCAGGCTTGTTCCGCAACTTAAATGTGCTTTGCTTTGTCCAAACCGGTCAATGCCTCCAATACAAAAGAGAATCTCTCTTGTTGATGCTAAGCAGATTCATACCTGTTCAGTGTTCATTGACCAAAAAGTACGGGAACGGTGAAATAGGAACGCCTATTTTTGTATTAACTGTTTGGCTCAATAATGGTCCAAGTGGGACACATGTTTACATTATATAGCCTTCTGATGGATCTCAAACCTCTCCTGCAATGTACACATGCATGCTGTGTCAATGCTTTCCTACAATTTCCCCGACGGCTGGTCAGTGGTCACCACGAAGACTAAAGCTCACGAAAGCGTCGCTGACACGGGACAGCCTACGCAGGGGTGGTAAAATGCCCCGTCCTGCTGGACGACGTCGGAGAACAAAATTTGTCTTTTTCTTGCCAGGTTGGCTATTTTGTCATCACAAATGATCCATCAGAGGAGTGACATGCTGCATTTTTGCATGCGTGTGCTTTTTACATCGAATAGTGGGATATTCAACGGCAACTTCTATTGAATTTGCAGGTCATAATTATGGTTCACACATGAAAATGCTGTCCCACAGTCTACCAAAAAATACGCGTCCCACATAGAAACAGTGATATCAGTTTGGCACCATCAGAATGGCAGCATATTAGACCACAAATATAGTTGTTTTTATAGACCATACAAACTAAACCAAGTTGTCTGCAAACTACTCTTTCAGTCGTCAGCGGTTTGGGAGAACCGCGGAAGACCACTCATTGATTTTGAACGGGAGACTCTGTGCCGTCCGTCCGGCGGATCCGCTGGTTTTATCAGCCAACTTCGCTGCATAGTAGAAACTGGTATACATTTTGAAACAAATTTAGAAACCCAGAGTATATTTTAGATTGATGACCAATGACCATGGAGGTTTGACGGCAGCATTTTAAAACCTCGATTTGGAGCGATCGTAGCTTTGGAAAGCGATGCATGTTAATTTTTTTTTAGCAATTCTGTGAAGCACCCCAGCTGCTTCCGATTTCTAGGTAAGGTTAAGTTAAAATAATTGATAATATAGTTGCTCAAAAAGTGGATAAAATAAATCGCATTGCAAGTAGGGTAAACTTAACATGTCAACACATCAGACTTCTCACTTGGCACGTTACTGGTGGTGTTGACTGTTGGTGTTGTAATTTGGGGACATGTCAAGACATAAAACTTTCATGTTATTGGTGGTGTATTCTGTCTGAAAGTCATCCCAGACAAAGGATTGCAAGTTTGAAGGGAGCAAACAGGATAAACAACTGTAACCCCGGACACGCCCTAACACCATACTTTTCATGCTATTGGTGATGTAGTGTGGTGTCAGTATCGACTTCACCAATTGCAATAGCACGAAAAGTATGACAGGATGTGTCCGGTGTTAATGTTGTCTACCCTACCTGTAAAAAGTCTGATTAAATTAAAAACTGCTTGTATTTGACCTTTGGTTCAGCAATTCCCCCCCCCCCTGTCATTTCATGTTATTGGTGGTGTGTTGGTGTCTGAAAGTCATCCCAGGTAAAGGGTTGTCAGTTTGAAGGGAGAAAACAGGGTAAACAACTGTAACCCCGTCACGCCCTAACAACATACTTTTCATGCTATTGGTGATGTAGTGTGTCGGCATCGACTTCATCACCAATAGCATGAAAAGAATGGCATTGTGATGTGTCTGGTGTTAATGCTATCTACCCTACCTGTATAAAGTCTAATTAAATTAAAAACTGCTTGTATTTGACCTTTAGTTCAGTAATCCCCCCTCCCCCCCCCCCCACACACACACATACCCCAAAGTTGGTGGGGCGACTGCCCCACCAACTTTGGTTTTGGTCCACCATTTTTATGTTCTGCCCCACCAACTTTTGTCAGATTTGAAAGTTTCCTAGTGTTAAATTGTGCATTTATCACCTCAGCCATGCACAGCAACCACACAATATGATATTTTGACCCACCAACTTGCTCTGAAGAGCTCCACCCATGCTGTCTACGAGATGGTCGGGGGGGTGTGGGGGGGGGGGGCGACAGCCCCTGGTAGGTTCTGCAGTGCAGCGAGCGAATGCGAGCGGCGCGTTCTAAACGTGGGTCCCTGCGATCTTAATTGCTGTAAATGTTTGGTCAAGTTTGATTATGTATCGTTTTTCGTGACGCCATAGCTTTAGTATTACTGTTACACTTTGCTGTCTGTCATAAATTCACACACACAAAAAAATATTAGCATTAAATGACAAATATTGCTTAGGACCTGTCTATACTATCTTATTCCAGAGGGACATCAAGAACTTGACAATGTCTTTAATCTTGCATCAGCTACAGAGTAGCTTATCAGAGTTTCTGCAACTTTATTTTTGCATGTATGATCAATATTTCACAGAGTATAAATATAAATATTGCTTCAACGAGCGATATTGCATTAGTGTTGCTGGAGAATCATTTTCCAACTTTCGATTTGGTCGGAGAACCATAGTCTATTTTTACCACCCCTGAGCCTACGCTGAACCAAAACAGCAGACGACGCGACGGTCAAATCTCATGTGGTATAGAGCCCTGTTTCGAATCAGCTGTCGGCTGTTGGCAGCAGGGAATAGACTCCGCCCATAGCGCTGGGCTGACAGATTGGTTCCAAATCAGCTGCCAACAAAATGGCAGCCGTACAGATGTGGCGCTGAAAGGACATATTCTAACGCATTTGCGCGAACACCAAAAAGTTAATCATACAGCAAAGGCAGGGAAGTGATTGTGAAAGATACGACAGAGTTCGCTGCTTTCAACCCGAAACAAGCGCTCTTTGCTTTGTTTACAAGCCCGCCTTCAACTGCGCCACTGCCGCATGCGCCAATTTCCGTGCCTGCTGACAAAACGTGCGTGCTGCACCTGCTTCCTCGCAGCAGCAGAGCTGGCACTTGTCAGCAGGAGCAGGCACGTAGCCAAGGGGAAGGCGGCGGGGGCGGCCGCCCCTCCCTGGAGGCCAGGAGGGCCCTTTTTGGCGCGCGAGGGCCCTTTTCGGCGCGCGCAGCGCGCCGAAAAGGGCCGACGAGACCGCGCGAAGCGCGGTATCATAGGCTCTTTACTACACGAAGCGTGGTCTTTAGAGAGTTTAGAGGACTTCAGAGGCCCTTTAGGGCCACCAGGGCCCTCTCTGAAAGACCAGAGGGCCCCTTGGACGTTCAAAAGAGCCCTGTGCATGTCAGGGGGCCCTTGGCCAGACCGAAAGAGCCCCTGAGCGGGTCAGAGGGCCCCTTGAGCACGTCGAATGGGCCCCCTGAACACGTCGAATGGGCCCCTAGACAGCACAGAGGGGCCCCTGGGCAGCTCGAGAGGCCCCTGAGCATGTCGACAGGGCGACAAAGCGGCCAGCACAGTCCTTTGCCAGGTCATAAGGGCCCCTGAGCAGGTTGGAGGGCCCCTGGGAAGTTAAGAGGGCCCCTGTGCAGGTCAGAGGGGCCCTAACCAGACCGAAAGGGCCCCTAGGTGGGTAAAAGGGCCCCTGAACATGCCGAATGAGCCCCTAGCCAGCACGGAGGGGCCCCAGGGCAGGTCGGAGGGCCCTCGGAGCATGTCGCAAGGCGACAAATCAGCCAGCGCAGTCCCTTGCTAGGTCGGAAGGGCCCCTTAGAAGGTTAAAGAGCCCCTGGAGAGACCAGAGGACCTCTGGAAAGTTAAAAGGGCCCCTGCGCAGATCGGAGGGCCCCTGACCAGACCGAAAGGACCCCTGGGCGGGTTAGAAGGGCCCCTGAACATGCCGAAGTGGCCCTTGGCCAGCACGGAGGGGCTCCAGGGCAGGTCGGAGGGCCCCTTGAGCATGTCGGCAGGGCGACAAAGCAGCCAGCGCAGGCCGACCAGAAGAGTCGCTGGGCCGATCGGAGGGGCTCCTGGGCAAGTCAGAGGGGCCCCTGGCTAGACCGAAAGAGTCCCTGGGCCGGTCGGAAGGTCCCTTGAACATGCCGGATGAGTTCCTAGCCAGATGGAGGGGCCCCTGGGCAGGTCGGAGGGGCCCCTGAACGGATTGCGGGGGCAGGGTACCCAAAATTCCCCCAGTCGAAAATCCTGGGGGGGGGCAAAGGGTAGTTTTGTCCCCCCCCCTCAGATTTTAGCCTGCTCAATCGGGGGGCAACATGACCCTTCCCCTCCACAGGATTTTAATTTGAGGTGGGATTTTGGGTATCCTGCGCCCCGCAATCCGCCGCCCCTGCCCCTGAGCATGTCGGCAGGGCGACAAAGCAGTCAGTGCAGTCCCTGGCCAGGTCGGAAGGACCTCTGAACAGGCCGAATGGGCCCCTTGACACACAAGAGGGGCGTCTTGGAAGGTCAGAGGAGTCTCTGGTGAGACCGGAAGGGTCAAAGCACGTAGAGATCCCAGATGAAGATTAAATACAAAGAGGACTTACTCACAATACAAATATTAAAAGCGGAGCTTTCGGGTATATTGTTACACCCTTCGTCAGGGTGCTACAATATACCCGAAAGATCTGATTGTATGTTTTCCTGTAGAGTAAGCCCTCTTTGTATTATATATATATATCACCCACTCCACATCAAGTCTTTTCGCTTCGCGGATCCCAGATGAGTCCCTGAACAGGTCGGAAGGGCGTAAGAAAGGTCAGAGGGGCCCCTAGACGATCTGAAGGGACCTTGGGCCTTTCAACAGTAATAATACAGTTGTACAGGGAATAACACTCAAATTTTTCGCGCCGCTCCGCGGCGGAATTTAAATACAAATTCAATTATATGCGGGTTAGGACAAAAATCGGTCAGTTTCTCTGCGCATTTATGTGTTATGTTGTTACTTTCCTATGTTATTGGGCAAAATAGTTCACTTTAGCACTTTTCCCCCAACTTTTAAACGCACAATATAGCAATTTTAGAGGTGCGCACCATACGCAATGCGACGCATTTATGAGAAAGCAACCCAGAGCATAAAACTGAAAATTTTCGCGCCGCTCCGCGGCGCAATTTGTTTAAGAGTTCCAAGTCTTGAACTTAAAAAAAAATATTCCAAGTTGGTATAGCTGATTCCAAATTCGTGTCGCTGGTTCCAAAGTTGATGTGGCAGTTTGCTAACTCCAGCTCCTAAACGTTGGTATGGCCCATGCCAACGTTTGGGGCATGGGCCATACCAATGTACGGGGGAGCAAAAGAAGCGTGTCCAGAAAGCCATCAACTTCAGTGCTCGGATTGTGGCTGGCTTGGGCCGACGAGAACACGTGACCCCAGTGCTTCTAGAGTTGGGATGGGGACGAATCGACGACATGCTGAATGAATATGATCTCTCGATAGTGCGCCGCCTGACAGACAGTGTCAGATGCGTCGGAGATTCTGCGGATGCAACTCGTCTCTCGCTCTGCACAGTCCAGTCGCAGTACTCGAGCGACCGAGAGTTGCCAGCTGCAGCTGCCACGAGTACGGACTGAGTTCGCGAGACGCAGTTTTCTCTGTAGAGCGACCAGGACCTGGAACAGCACGCTGATCTGAGGCATGTGATTGTGTAGGTAGCTGCGTGGGGCCGGTGGTTGCCTACTAATAGCCAGACGTGCGATGCGTAGCTGTATGGTTGTATCATGTCGTTTGTCATTTTTGCGTCGGGTCGATCGAGACAACACCTTAGTCCTTTAATCAATGTTGGATTACGGTCGAGCATTTTAGTGTTTGTGTTCAGTGTAGGACCCAGCGTGTTTGTATGTATATTGACGTGGATACCATAAAATCCACTTTGTGGAGGTTTTGAATACATCATCTCTCTCTCTCATCTCTCATGCCATACCTGCCATACTGCATTTTCCAGCCTTGTAACGTGCCTTTTCATGCGTTTTTGTTGTTGTTGTTGGGGGGGGGGCTTTCAACGCTTGGAAAGGGGCCCTTTCAACGCTCGGGAAGGGGCCCTTTCGAGGCGCCGCCCCTCCCTGGACGAAATCCTGGCTACGTGCCTGAGCAGGAGTATGACGTCACCTGGTATGACGTAATAGTACGTCATCGATCTTCCAGCGAATCAGGCTCTCTAATCTCGGCTGACAACAGCACAGCAGCTAATTTGAAACAGGGCTTAGATGTCGCGCCTAGATGTCGCGCCTGTTGTTGTATAGATGTCGCGCTGGTCGACTAACTGAAAATAACGCGATGACTGCCGAGACAATTACATGCCATGCAGCAATTTGCAAGCATGACATCTTTGCTGGTGTACGTTGCGTGTGAAAATAAAAATATATACGATATCTGTGGCATTCACTTTGTTAAATTACATGCTTTGAATGTAGAACACTGATTTGTGTTGGATTCAATGTGAAATGCTTACCGACCCAATACGCGCAGCAGTTGAGGAGGCAGGTCTTACATTTCCCGATGAACCACAAGTAAGTCAATCACTATGTTCTATTGAAATTTCAACTCTAAGCTAAGTTATCAGCTGTCGGCAGCGGTTGAAAACCATCTGTCAAAGCATTGGGTTTGAATTGCACGACTGTCTGATGTCTCCATGTACAACGTCTGCGACGCCGCAGCGGCGCAGCAGTTGCGCGTTTTGTCCGTTTGGCGGCGCCACGGTCGCCACTCGGCTCCCACTAGCCGGTTTCTGTGTAGTGAGAGTCCGGCTCAGCTGGCGGCGGTGCTGGCTGTGGTCAGTCTGCTCCGTGGCGGACAGACGGCGGCCGACAGGCGACCGGGAGAGACGTGTCCCGACTGGAGAAAGGAGGGGTACCACGTGAGGAGGAGGCCGACTGTCCAGTGAACGTCAGGAGTGTGTGAGCAGTGAACGTCAGGAGTGAGTGATCAGTGAACAGGAGAGGAGTGAGCGCAGAGCTACCTGACCGGGAGAGACGTGTCCTGGACCGGAGAAAGGAGGGGCGCCACGTGAGGAGAGGCCGACTGTCCGCTGAACGTCAGGAGTGTGTGATCAGTGAACAGGAGAGGAGTGTGTGATCAGTGAACAGGAGAGGAGTGTGTGATCAGTGAACAGGAGAGGAGTGAGCGCAGAGCTACCTGACCGGGAGAGACGTGTCCTGGACCGGAGAAAGGAGGGGTACCAGTTACCACGTGAGGAGGAGGCCGACTGTCCAGTGAACGTCAGGAGTGTGTGATCAGTGAACGTCAGGAGTGTGTGATCAGTGAACAGGAGAGGAGTGTGTGTGTGGAGAATGGACACGGACTAGGGCCGGCGGAACCTGAGTACAGTGATGTGATCTCATCATTATCATTATTTGATGAGACATCAGTCAGTGAGTAGTCCGGCTAACTGAACGACAGGAGTGCCGAGGAGTAGCTGCAGATCTGTGCTGATCTTCAGGGAGACATTGTGAGACATAGTGAGACATTGTGAGACATAGTGAGACAGTGATCTTCATCGATGAATGGTGGGGAATAGTAAGATTGAGTGAGCCAGTGAGACATAATGAGACAGTGAGTTGCACCTGCTACGGGGCGGAGTATATTGGCGGTCAGTGATCGGTGAGCAGACTGTGAGCAGACTGTGAGCAGACTGATCGGGATACAGGTCAGACCCTGTCTGTGGCGTTTTCTAAGCAGTGTCTTGTGGCGTGACATATCTGGCCATCACCCAGGCGTAGTACACTAGTGCGACCCATTTAGGGCGCAATCTCTGCGGAGATGTGCTTGCGGACACAACATTTCGTTAGGAGGGTGATGTGGTTGATGCTGTTGTTGTTGTTGTTGCTGGGCACAACCGTGAGCAACCAACAACAACAAAAGGATGACCCACAGCAGCAAACATCACAGCCACAGACACAACAGCAGCAGCAGCAGCAGCAGCTACAACAGCAGCCACAGCCACAAGAGGATGGAGAGCAGCAGCAGCAGCCGCCGCCGCTGCCGCCACCGCAGCAGCCACAGGAGAAGCAGCAGCCGAAGGAGGAGGAAGAACAGGAGCCTCCTAGCTCTGAGCCGCTGCCGGCTGACCTGTCGTCGCAGCAAGAGGGGCAACAGCCACAGAAGGAGGAGCCACAGCCACAGCCACGGGAAGAGGACGAGGAGCAGCAGCAGCAGCAGCCGAAGCCACAGTCACAGTCACAAGAGGAGCAGTCACAGCAGCAGCCACGGGAGGAGGACGAGGAACGGCAGCAGCAGCAGCCGAAGCCACAGTCACAAGAGGAGCAGTCACAACAGCAGCCACGGGAGGAGGACGAGGAGCAGCAGCAGCAGCAGCCGCAGCCACAGTCACAAGAGGAGCAGTCACAGTCACAGTCACAAGAGGAGCAGTCACAGCAGCAGCCACGGGAGGAGGACGAGGAACGGCAGCAGCAGCAGCCGAAGCCACAGTCACAAGAGGAGCAGTCACAACAGCAGCCACGGGAGGAGGACGAGGAACGGCAGCAGCAGCAGCCGAAGCCACAGTCACAAGAGGAGCAGTCACAGCCACAGCCACAGGAGGAGAACGAGAAGCAGCCACAGGAGGAGGAGGAGGAGGAGGACGATCTGCCTTCGCAGCAGCCGGAGCCACAGCCACAGGAGGATGCAGAGGAGGAGCAGCAGCAGGCCAGCAGTGCCCCGCTGCCGTCCGACCTTCCCTCCCTCCGCTGGCGGCAGACCGCCCAGCTGACCAAGTGCTGCCCTCCTGAGGCGGTGCTGGTCCGTCGGCCGGGCGGCGACCCGCCCGCCTGCGAGCCCGTGACCGCCGACCAGCGCTGGCGGCCGCTGCTGCTAAACGGCCGCTCCGGCCAACTGGCGCCGCCAGACGAGCGCTCCTCGCTGGCCAGCGGCAACGTCAGCTGCTCTAGCGAGCCCTTCTGGCTCGACTCGACGGCCGGAGACCGGTTCGAGCTGCTGACCACGGGTCACCTGTACCTGCGGAGGGCCGACGCGCTGCTGCCGCCGCTCTCGTTCTGCGCCGACAGACTGCTCAGCTACCCAGAGTGGGACGGTACCGGCACGCCGCCGCCGCAGCCGCCGCGGGCCGGCCGCGCGGCGCGCGTCTGCGCCCTCTCGCTGCAGGAGCGCCGCTCGCTGCTGGACGAGGCGGCTCTGATGCCGACCTGCGCGCGACGCACCTGTCTCCGCAAGTGCTGCCCGCGCGGCCTCAAGGTGCGCCGGCGGGGTCTGCTGTGCGTGCCGCAGACGGGCGCGCAGCCGTGGCGACCCGAGTTCCAGCTGGACGGCGGCCCGGCCCTCCCCGACTACCACACGGTGACCGGCAATGCGCTCTGCAGGTCCGCTAACGGCACCTACGGCAAGGTGTTCCCCCTGGAGCCGGCCTACCACGACGAGGATGCGTTCTTGCTGCAGGAGGACGGCAGGCTGTGGGTGCCGGACCAGCAGGTCACCATCGGACTGGAGGACTTCTGTGTCGACCAGGTCAGGGCAGGTCACTACCGGGTCACCATAGGGTCAGGTCACCATCGGACAGGATGACTTCTGTGTCGACCAGGTCAGGGCAGGTCACTACCGGGTCACCATAGGGTCAGGTCACCATCGGATTGGAGGACTTCTGTGTCGATCAGGTCAGGGAAGGTCACTACCGGGTCACCATAGGGTCAGGTCACCATGGGATTGGAGAACTTCTGTGTCGATCAGGTCAGATCACGGCAGGTCAGGTCAGGTCACCATCGGACTGGAGGACTCCTGTGTCGACCAGGTCAGATCACGGCAGGTCAGGTCAGGTCACCATCGGACTGGTGTCGATCAGTTCAGGACAGGTCGGTCAGGTCACTGTCGGGTTACTATCAGGTTACTATCAGGTCACTATCAGGTCACTATCAGCTCACTATCAGGTCACTATCAGGTCACTATCAGGTCACTATCAGGTCAATATCAGGTTACTATCAGGTTACTATCAGGTTACTATCAGGTTACTATCGGGTTACTATCGGGTTACTATCGAGTTACTATCGGGTTACTATCGGGTTACTATCAGGTTACTATCAGGTTACTATCAGGTTACTATCAGGTTACTATCAGGTTACTATCAGGTTACTATCAGGTGTGTATGTATGTATGTATTTAGGTGCTTCCACAATGTGGGTATTCTAGCAACCACGTCGATGAACATATAATACACAATGTTTAAAACTAGGCCTACGACACGACATACGACACATTTCGACACAACACTTAGCATTTACCTGCTTGACAGGTGATAGGTCCAGAACAGGTTTAAAGGTACCGCTGCTCTCGGCGGCTGACGCACGCACCTCTGTGGGCAGCCTGTTCCATGCACTGGATGCGCGAAATACAAAAGAACGACGGCCAAACTCGGTTCGGACACGCGGCAGCTGCAGCAGCTCCTCGGTAGTTGCCCAAGTGGCACGAGCGGAGACTTCGGAGCGGCGAACTACACGCTCTCGCAGAATCTCCGGTGCACGAGTGGCTGTGAGGATGTCTCGTATGAGCATGACATCGCGTTCGCATATCAGGTCGTCGATTTTGAGCCATCCCAGCTCACGCAGCACGGGTGTCACTCGGTCACGGCATCCGATATTACTGACGATACGGGTGCCAAAGTCCAAAGCTTTCTGCACGCGGTGTTTCTGTGTCGCGGTGCAGCTTCCCCAGACGGACAGGCAGTAACGCACATGGGGAACAAGTGCTTCGATCAGCAGCCGTTTAGTTTCGGTGGGGAGACGGTATCTCATCCTGGCGAATCCAACGAGAATACCGTAACAGCGGCGCACGATGGCCGATATCTGCGGCTCCCACGAGAGGCACGAATCGACGGTGACGCCCAGAATCTTTACGCTTTGTGACGGTTTGATATGACTGTTGCCGAAAGCGACTGAGAAATGCGGGTCGGTGATGAGCCGCCGCGACTTAATGATAACCATTTCGGTTTTGAGAGGTTCCATTCCAGGTCACTATAAGGTCACAATCGGGCTGGATTACCAAAGAAACTTTAACCAATCATGGATGCATTGACTGTTATTTATTTATTTCACTTCATTAGACCTTTCCACTCTTCAAGGGCTATTAATAGGTCTTCATCATACTCATAGGACATATTCATAGGACTTCATCATACACGCGACACACGATACACGCATACGACGAGCATACGACATCACATACACACACACACACACACACATATACACACGATTATGACATTGAACAATTCACGAGCTTCCTGAGTGGTACTAAGAATTTTGATGAAGGTCGTAAATAAATGGTCAGCTTTCATATCGCACTGCCGATCTGGCCCACCGCTTATAAGAGCTTTGGGTTGACTCTGAAGGAGTTGAAGAGTCGTGACCCTTGACGCCATATCGGTTAAACAGTGCACTCGCTCGATACACGAATGTTTGCCGTGCGTTTTTTCGTTGCGTTTGCCGTGATTATTTCGTGGGCAAGCTAATTTAATTTCACCCGATTGGCGTGTGTCCCGCTCGCGTAATTCTCGGTTGAACTTGAACTCTAAGGCTAAAAGATGTGGCTGACCGGAAGATATCATGCTGTACAACTTAGGTCGAAATGTTCTACAAATTGACGCGCATTGAGAACGGCTATGGAGAACGTCTGATATATGATCAAACTTTTAGCGGTTAGAGATTATCCTAGCAGCAAAATTGAACACTTTTTGAATGAGGTCAAAGTTCTCACTGTTTCCGTTCCCATACACTTGCACACCGTAGCGCAGGCATAACTCGTACAGGAAATACGTGTTTAGCATGGGAAAGCCCTACGAGTATACCGAAGCATCGATTCGTTATCATTTGAACGTGTTGATTCCATGATAGTGTGCTGTCCATAATTACACCAAGGTTTTTAACTTGATTTGAGCTTTTCAAACATTCACCTTTAAACCATATTTCGGATGGTTCTGAGATTTGGGCGAGTTGTCGACGAGTTGTCCGCATAACAGTTCTGTTTTTGCTGCGTTGACCATCATCCCGTTTTGGAGGAACCAAGCATTGGCAATATCGAGCACCTTTTCTAATGCACTCTGCATTTCAGTTAAACTTTGTATGGGACCGGTGATGGCGATTTGGCTATCATCTGCATATCGGACAGTGGTGATACGGAATCCGTCCATTTATTTCGGTATAAAACAATTAAAGTCATTAGTTGCAATGTTGTATAGCAATGGTCCGAGACACGTGCCTTGAAAAGTTCCTATAGTAATGGGGCGAGAGTTGGAGACATTTCCCCCAACGTGAACATTCTGAGTATGGCCAGATAGATAACTTCGGAACCATCCAGTGGAAATTTGAAGCATTTTTAGTTTGTTTAGTAGCAGCTCGTGGTCAATCACGTAAAAACAGCGACTAAGTCGATAAGTGTAACTAAAGAGATTTCGAATCTGTCCATGCCGTTTACAATTTGGTTACTGATAGTCAATAGGGCTGAACAGGTTGAGTGGTTTTTTATTCTTCTGAATCCGTGCTGGTCGTCACTGAAGAGATGCTGTTCTTCCATATAGGTGGTAACTTGGTCAAGTTTGTCGACTACTATCTAGTTATCTAGTCTTCATCTCAATACCAGGATCACCTGAACGGCAGCTTGTTCTAGCGTCACCCCTCCCCTCCCCATGCCGGCAGGTGGAGTATGAACACCCGCAGCAGCTTGTTCTAGCGTCACCCCTCCCCTCCCCATGCCGGCAGGTGGAGTATGAACACCCGCAGCAGCTTGTTCTAGCGTCACCCCTCCCCTGCACTCAGAAACAAGCGAGACCGAAGAGGGGTCTCCGAGGCAAGAAAAGATTCTCAAAAAAGAGCCACACTTTTGAAACCCTTTTCAAAACATAGATAAGATTCTTTTGCGAGACCTTTCTAAATAAAGAACCTCTAGGGGTTTCAAAGGATATATTTTATGTTCTTTGAGAACCCATGCCGAGACCCAAGATGGGTCTCTGAGGCAAGAAAAGGGTCTCAACAAAGAACCACATATTTGAAACCTTTTCCAAACACGGTAAAGGTTCTTTTCAGAGACCTAACGGGGATCTCTGAGGCAAGAAAAAGGTCTCAGCGAAGAGCCACATTTTTGAAACCTTTTCCAAACACAGATAAAGGTTCTTTGAGGAGACCTAACAGGGATCTCTGAGGAAAGAATAAGGTCTCAGCAAAGAGCCACACTTTTGAAACCCTTTCGAACCACAGCAAAAGATTCTTTTGAGAAACCTTTTTATTGCATACATGCATTTCATGTGTCACGAGTGCTGACAGAGCGCGGCATCATTGCATACTGCGCATTCACACTTCACAATCTCACAACCGCCAACGAGGCTCGAAAAACAGGAGGGGAGGGCCTCCCCACTCCCCCCCCCCCCCCCCCCACCCTGCGCGTGTTAAACCATGTACAAAGAGATTGTAATGCAGATTAAATTAAAACTAAAACATATCTTCAGAAAATGTACCATGGTGAACTATATTCCCTTTTAAGGAATCAAACCGCGGCTAACATCCCCCAAAACACCAACTGCTTGCCCACAGTGTTGGCGGCTGCCACCAATTCGTAGATGTCGATGGCTGCGTATATAGCAGTGAGTCACGGTGCGGTCCTTCCCAGCACGCTGTGCGCCACGTCCACAGCAATACAGCGTCGACCAGGCGGCAGCAAGTCGACCAGGCGGCTGCTACCGTCCCGTCGACGGCAAAGTGGCGTTCGCGAACCCCTGAAAGAAAAAGGAGTGTGAAAAAGGAGTCGCACAATGCATAATGCATATGTGACACACATGGTGCTTGTGAACGATTGACAGACACGGCTAAAATTATTAACCCCTGTCAAGTTACGGGTCTGAGCAACTTTCGCTCTGGTGGGGGGTGAAAATGACCCCCCCCCCCCCCCGCCTAACTCGAAAACTAAGAGGGCTAGAAAGACGTGAGAAAAAAACATTCGAATGGTCCTCAACAAGTACATTCGAAATGACTCGGTATTTTCGGTATTTCACGGTATTTTTTCGAGGGGGAGAGGGGGAGAGGGGGAGAGGGGGAGAGGGGGAGAGGGGGAGAGGGGGAGAGGGGGGAGGGGGAGAGGGGAGGGAGTGGGAGAGGGGGAGAGGGGGAGAGGGGGAGAGGGGGAGAGGGGGAGAGGGGGAGAGAGGGAGAGAGGGAGAGAGGGAGAGAGGGAGAGAGGGAGAGAGGGAGAGAGGGAGAGAGGGAGAGAGGGAGAGAGGGAGAGAGGAGAGAGGGAGAGAGGGAGAGAGGGAGAGGAGAGAGGGAGAGAGGGAGAGAGGAGAGAGGGAGAGAGGGAGAGAGAGGGAGAGAGGGAGAGAGGGAGAGAGGGAGAGGAGGAGAGAGGGAGAGAGGGAGAGAGGGAGAGAGGGAGAGAGGGAGAGAGGGAGAGAGGGAGAGAGGGAGAGAGAGAGAGAGAGAGGGAGAGAGGGAGAGAGGGAGAGTGGGAGAGAGGGAGAGAGGGAGAGAGGGAGAGAGGGGAGAGAGGGATGGAGAGAGAGAGGGAGAGGGAGAGGGAGAGAGGAGAGAGGGAGAGAGGAGAGAGAGGAGAGAGGGAGAGAGGGAGAGAGGGAGAGAGGGAGAGAGGGAGAGAGGGAGAGAGGAGAGAGGAGAGAGGAGAGAGGGAGAGAGGGGGAGAGGGGGAGAGGGGGAGAGGGGGGATAGGGGGAGAGGGGGAGAGGGGAGAGGGGAGAGGGGGAGAGGGGGTGGAGAGGGGGAGAGGGGAGAGGGGGAGAGGGGAGAGGGGGAGAGGGGGAGAGGGGGAGAGAGGGAGAGGGGGAGAGGGTGAGAGGGGGAGAGGGGGAGAGGGGGAGAGGGGGGAGAGGGGAGAGGGGGGAGAGAGGGAGAGAGGGAGAGAGGGAGAGAGGGAGAGAGGGAGAGAGGGAGAGAGGGAGAGAGGGAGAGAGGGAGAGAGGGAGAGAGGGAGAGAGGGGAGAGAGGGAGAGAGGGAGAGAGGGGAGAGAGGGAGAGGGAGAGAGGGGAGAGAGGAGAGAGGGAGAGAGAGGGAGAGAGGGAGAGAGAGAGAACTGACGTTTAAACACGGACGTAACAGACGGAGGAACGAACGAACGGACGGGTGGATGGATGGGAGAAAACGGAACAGATTGTACTGACGGGGGTACGGGTTAATAACTAACATGTTACGGGGAGGGGAACAGGAAACGGGACGGACGAGACGAAGGGAGGTCACGTCACGAGACGACGGGACGGGAGAGATCAGGGAATACAAACGACAGGAGAGAAGACTGAGGAGAGGAATGGCTTATGGGTGCATCAGACGCCAAACACGTGACTTCATTGACCGCGTATTGAGCAGTGTTGCCTTCCGGCACCCTGGCTTACCAATAGGTATCCTTCTCCAGCAGTGGCGTCAGGCGCATAACGACAGTGTGCAGCTCCCGGCCACTGAGCAGTCAGGCGCACGTCTCCAGCAGCTCAGAGTGAGCCCTGCAGCGCCACTCGGCTGCTATTGATTGAAACAGCACACAAAAGGAGGCATGGTTAGAATGCAGACACATATATGACGCAAGTTTTAACAATGGGGGTAGTGGGACATTGGGCGTGGAGTTATCTAATAACCGACGAATGTTTAATCAGGAATTAATGTTAACATTCTGCAGTCATACAGCAACTACATTTGATGGGGGACGACTTCATATTTGAAATACATCTTACATTTAACAAATGCCTAGTTTAATATTAGGATTCAAGTTCAAAACCATATTCACAAATGTGAAAGAAATATCAATAATGTATGTTTTTACCAACTCAAACCACATATGTGAAGGTAAGTCTATTTGTAGTCACAGGGAAACCGTGTTATCCATTCTTACCAAAGAGGTGACTGCTGTCTCTATCCGAGACAGCAGGTGTTGGCAGGATTGTTCAGACGACGATGCACAGCTTCCGGCTACTGTGCATCTTGAACAGTTCAGCGAGTGAGCCGGGCAGCACCACTATGGCCGAGTGTCATTTGTTGACACTGAAAACAGCACACAACAAGGGGCATTTTAGGACACACATCAGGACATGACTAAACTTTTTTTGTTTATCTGGGAACACTGCTGGATTAATTAAGGAATTAATTTAGGCACATGCTGCAATCATGCACAATTACACCTTTTTGACGAGTGTTTACTTCATGATTGAAGTACATTTTTAAAAACATATCTGGTTAAATAATGGTTGCAAATATCATTGTAAATGTCCAAAGATGTCAAAAATTACATTTTAAACTCATACCACACAGGCAAAGGTAATAATATATCTGAGATACAGGTAGCGTCACAGATCACCCTTTCTTACCAAAGAGGTCATCTCCCTCCAGCAGTGATGTCAGGTGTTTTCAGGTCCAACAAGTGAGCGGCTAAGCATTTCAGTCGCTGATACTGACAGCGTTCAGTATCAGTTTCAGTTTTCCCATTACATGAACACGCTAAAATCTGAAGTGAAACCCCCGAAAAAAATGCGTCAATCACGGGCGCAATCCCGGGGATATAACGACAAACAGTGGTCCTATCAACACTGACACGGGACGACACGAAACGGGTCATCTGAGGTCAATGACCTCGGTTGACCTGTAATCGACCATGACCTCATTTGAACCGAATGGGAAATTCAAAATCAGCACATACAAATAACTTAGAAGGCGCTAGAGATAAAACAACGTCATCCGAGGTCAATGACATTGGTTGACCTTTGGAGGGTATTACTATTGACGTCAGTGGAAACTATAAGGGTTACAGAGTTACATTTGTTTCTCTTTACTTCTGAAGAACACAAATCGGAAGCGCGCGTGTTATAAGCATTGATATGCAATGGAACGCAATTTGCGCATGACATGACTTTGAGGAAAAGGCCAAATGCCAAGTGTTATTTGGGTGACGGTTTCGAAATTGTAAATATAAGTGTAAAATTGAACAATAGTAGGATATTACAAATTTCACCGCGATACGCCGATAAATACGAGTTATTCATGAAAAAAACGCGGATGGTAGGCGATGCCCCAAAACGAATCGGAAAAACAAACGAGTCCTCCAGTTACAGTCCTCCTCCAGGAAAATAAACGAGTCCTCCAACTCAAACTCCAGTATATATGTCGATTAGAGTGTTATCAAGTGTGTTTCATAGTGCTACTACGATGCGAGTGAAGCAGTTACAGGGTACTAAACATATTGCACAGTGTACAGTTCGCACACTGTCAGCCGTCAGGTGCACATCTCGGCCTGCATTTGTACACCAAACAGTTGCCTACCAAGGCGATTGACGATGAGCATGACGCATACTTTTAACGAATCAACTTAAATACCGGGAGAAACGCTTCTTACCTCCTGCTCACAGAACAGCCATGGCATCTTCTCCAAGAGTCGGGACAGTGGAAGTCGCATGCTGACGATCAGTCGGCGTCTTTCGGCGAATGTAGCCTTTTTGACATCGTCAGCCTCGGACCCCTGTAGCCACCCTTTTCTGAGGGATTCGAGACCTGGTGAAGATACAAAATTGTTAGCTGTTAGAAATTCAACCTTATATATGCAGTATATGGGGACTATGGTGCCAGGCAGGGCGGTACTATATTTGCGGTTACGAATCCATCAATAATTCCTACAGAAAGACGAGCGAGTCTGTGGAAGTCGACAACACATATGTATATAACAGACGCAAAAACAAACTTGTGTTAATTATCTCACCCAGGACATCGTCGTTTGTCGGCCCAGGTGTCCTTGGCATGTAGTTTGGCAGACCACGGCAGCTTCTTGCCGTCCCTCCAGTTTTCACGGCCCTCTTCTTCCTTTCAGCGCACAGCGTGTCACTTGTCGTTTCGCGGTAGCGCTCGTTCTTGAACTTCTGACGGAGCTTCAATTTAATTTTCTCCTGAAAAGACATTCAAAGAAGAAGGCATATAGTACACTTAAGTAGCCTATACTTGGTGTTGACACTTCAACAGTGAGAAGAGACAAGCTGTATGTATGTGTGTCGCGCGTGACTGCGTGCGCGCACAGCGATTTCTTTAAACATAAAACAAGGAATCCGCAATATCATGTACATATCATAAAAGAGCGTAATTAGTACTTATTTAAGCCAATAATGAAAAAGAGAACATTGAAACCAGAGAAAAAGACGATGGAGTTAAGACAATATTACATATCTTTAAAACAGCAAATAGCTAATTAAATTTTCACATAATTATGCCACGACTTGACATTAAATAAGACAAGGAAGAAAGAAATAACTAACCACGCTCTCTTGCAGGGTTGGACGGTACTGGACGGTTTTGCCGTACTTGTCGATTAGCCCCATGGCTAGTTTGTTATACTGAGCTCTGCTGGGGTAGCTGGAACGAAAGAAAGCAGCAAGGATTTTGAGTTATTCGGTGCCCCGAGAGCATAGTTGCAGGCAAAAAGCGGCTGTCAGTCAGGTGGTCTCTCTCATTAGCAGGACAGGCAGCACCGTCTGTGGCTACATGCCACGAACTCCGACCCCAGGCAGGGCGACTTATCCGGATCCGGCTTTGGCTCCATCACCTCCATCGTCCGCTTCTCCAGCAGCGACGCGTGACCGGCGTAGAACCACTCCTTAGTGATCAGTCGGTGGCGAAGGAGGCGGCGCTTCGTCCAGCCGGAGCCGGTGGCGCCGCCCTCGACTCAGCCGCGTGCGCAACTCCACCACTACCATGCCCAGTAAATATTGTAAAGGCTATGTAGAAGACCCACCAAATAAGGACCATAAAACTTCAACAGAACATATAGTTCCCTCATCCCCACCCCAATCGGCTCAAAGTAGTATGAAAGTGGGTGCAGTTAGAGCTAAAGCCTAACAGCATTACACATTTTTCCTGTTGAAATAAAAAACGGAACATCTGAGAAACATTGAGCAAATCAATGAAGTCAGAAAAACAAACTTACAAGCTTTTCGTGATGCATCGGGCGTAAATCGCGTTCACCAGCTCCGTCCACTGCTGATTAGAGATGGGGTGACTGCTCTGCAACGCCTGGCGTAACCCCGGCGACAACTGCGTCTCGACGTCATCAAGGGAGATAATGCCAGTGCACTCCTTGAACAAATGTGACATGCATCAGTTCACCCGCGCGTTAATAAACCGGTAGAGTTCACAAAGCGTTCAGTGGTGGTGGTGGAGGGGCAAGGGGTGATTACGAAATTTACTATGTGCATATTGTGTCACTCTGCGTCTCTCAGACCGCCTTCCTATAAGCGCTGGAACCAAACCTAATAAATAAACAAAGGATCCCGCAGCAAACGCTCACCAACTGATCGTGACGCCCCCGTACGGAACTAATATCAGACAACTAAAAAATCATCATCAGCTCAGCTTGCTTTACTTCAGCCAATTTGATACCATAATAAAGACATTTAGTTACCTCAATGTCGCTAGAAGCGTGAATGTCAGCATCAGATGAATCCAGCAGAGAAATTTCCGGATCGACAGGCACCGTCTCCATGGACGCGAGGCTGTGACTGGTGCTGCTGGTGCTGGGCATCGGATCACTCGCCGCAGAAAGGTTATGGTCGGGAGCTGGTTCATCGGACACGGGGTACGGTTCGGGAGCTGGTTCTCCGGCGGCTTCGGACACGGGATGATTCGGTTCGGGCAGGCCGGGAACTGGGCGGGATGAGGTGGCGAAGAGCCTTACCTCCGCCTTCTCTGGCAGCTCGTGAATATCGTCAACTCGGACCACCGTGTCAGGAAAGTCTTCGTCAACGTAACCCACTTCCAGGTCTGTTGCCCCACCCATGTCAAATGAGTCCTGGCACCATTTTAGAAAGTCACTTTTTCGCTCCAGTCGGCACACTTTTGTCCGCCCATTGAATGATACCAGGTACTTTGGCATGGCGACAGAGTTTCTAGAAGTAGAATTGGTGGTTTGGGATGACGTACATGCCGAAATACATGCTCATCGGCTTTTCGTATACGAGATCACTCAGCTTTAGTCGGATATCATGTCCACTAGCCCTAACAACGTATGCCTGCACATGCGCGTTCAGTTCGACACATTCTAGGTCATCACAGTGGAAAAACACACAGCCACCATCCTCTTCAACACAACGAATCCTAGCGAAGCGGATCGCTCCATTCTGACTGTACACCAGCACATCAGCAGCAGCATAATGTATGCCTCGAACACATGCCTTCCTCGCTCCTTTCAACGCGACACTTTTGAGACTGAAGAAGTCCGGCGACATCAGTTTTACACAGAGCTGTTCTTGGTGTTTCTTTGCAACCGTTTTGCATATATTTATGAAGTTTTTGCTTTCCCGAGCATATGACTTTAGCTCTTGGTGTTTGCTCTCAAAGCGAAGGGTGTTGCAATGCACGAGAGCACCATGTTTGTGTACTTGCCCGGTGTAATGTAGCATATAATGCAGTTTGGGGGTGATGCGAACCTCCGGGAACAGTACATGGAAGTCATTCAACCACTGTTCTGTTTGATGCTGAATGTGTTCAAGCGCAGACCGGGCAATGCGTGGAGATATGAACTCCCTGACAAGAGCTACGTAACGTGTAAGAATGTCCCACTCCGGCGTCGCTGGAGGGACCCGAGACCCAATCAGTAGAGGAATCAGTTTCAGTAGATTGGAAGACTCTTTGGCAGTTTGTTTTGATACAATCTTGCCACCTTTCCAGCGTAGCCGTTGTGGCCTGTTTACTTTATCTAGGTTCGTGAAGGCGAACGTATCAATGCACAAGTTAAGATTTTCAACAGAAAAGAACTTTTTCTTAACGCAGGCTGTCAATACAGCAGACAGCACGAGAGAAGCTGCGCCTTCGTAAATGTCATGGGCTAAGTCGCTCGGCAGACCGTCAACAATGTGAAATGACTGCAGACCTGTCAGCTCACAAGGACTATTTATACCAGTTCTTAAGCAAGATTCTTTGCTAAAGTTGTTCAACTTCAAACCACAGATTTCCCTCTCATAACTTTCTTTTGTCCGCAATGTAAACTTTTGAACCTCAAACTTATGCTGCAGATCTGTGCTGTCAGCAGTGCAAAACCGGCAAATCCTTGCTGACTTATAAAAACTCTCTGTGTATCCTGCTAGACTGTGAGCACCCAAATTGTCAGCACAAACGCATGCTAAACGACATTTTAGGGGAAAAGAAACACCATTGTACTCCACCTCAAGCCCTGACTCTTCCAAGTACTTTAAATCACTGGTAATCTTTCCAATAACCTGTGTTCTGTGATCTTTGAACACACTTGATCGTATCAAAGCAAGCAGAAATATGTGTCTTTTCCTTGATCTATAGCGTGGGTAGCCAAGAGCAAAGTAGATACCAGTTAATTTGTAAGTTCCAACTTTGTTCCCTAGTGGATTGGACACTTGGAAGTCGTCAATATACAGGATGAGCTGTAGCTTATCTCTGTGTGACACATGCAAAGAACCTGTGTGCAAGTCCCCAATAACACATGTGTCACTTTGCAATGTATTCACATTCAAGTAGGCTTCTATGAGCGCCTTGTGTTTTAATAACTCTTGTAGAGTGGCAATAAGTGGAATGTACTGATATGTCTTCGGAACACCAGCAAGGGTAGTGCCAAGGGACACGGTAGTGGCCTTCACTAGCGACTTCGACCTATGACAGAATGACTCTACGACACGATGGCCTACAGCGCTGGAACACTCTTGCACAATAGGCAATGAATGGATATCAGTGTCAGGATTTTGTCTTGATTCCTTAGCAGCTTTTACACAAGATTCATGCAAAAATATGGCTACAGCAGAACAGGTATCGGGCTTAACCCTATGCTCAGTATGCAGCCTAACAATAAAATCTAGCACAGGCTTTGAATGTGCAGATGGATGCTCATGGCTACTTGTACTCGGGGACGCAACTGCGGATGATGGCAAACATTCTATGCCAGTCACACTAGTGGATGCAGCCTTTGACACATCATCGGACACATTAACAGTAGGTACATTGACCGCAACACTGCTGTCTAGGTAGTGCTCCCTCTGCCGTTTAAAGTTACAACTCTCAACATGCTGCCGCCAATACCTTAATGATAAAAAAGGACGCTTACATTGAACACAGTGGAACACAGTCTTCCCTGTAGAATGTTGTTTCAAATGCTTGGAGAGTGCACGCAGACTTCGCACTTCGTGTGAACAGAACTCACACTGGAATGTCTGCAAAATAAAGGAAGTTAGCAGTCAGTGGTAATGAAGATGTCATTAGGTAGGTATTCTAGTTCATTAAATTTCATTGCTTTAAAGGTATGTAGAATTGAAACAAACTGTAGGTAAAATGGTCACAATTTGGAATTGCCAAAGTCCCAAAAGTTACCTCAATAATCCCCAAAATGCTATACACAGAGCAATGTGCTACAAAGTGAGCCATATTTGCCATACTGATAATCACCACCCTTTCAAAGTTGAGTGGCTGAAAATATTATTCAGAGCCCGCCACTGACCTAAGGGTTTACATATCCAACATTGTCTTGATGTTTAAAGGGAGTGTGTCTACTCACATTGGTCATATGGAGTTAGGCACATGGGATTGTAGAGCAGATTTTTCTGAATTAATCCATAGCTGCATTTCTCCAGTATAACCCTAGTTGCCGAGATATTCCGTTTACCCCAGCAGAGGGCTGAAGCCAGTAAGCAGACAAAAGTTACCGGGTTTCCACCAGCCTACATCCACCACTAGAATTTGATGCAAACTTACCAACGTATCGATAGCGAAACCAATCACATTTCGATAAAAAAGCTCGTGAGCGCTGATTGGAGCTTTCGAACAGAGCCCCGGTTCTGCTTCGACTGTTTGTATACAATAACCGTATTGCTGATTGTCTTAAGTGCGCCAATTTCGATTTCGTGTTTATAGTGAAAACAACTTCGTCGATATTTATACCGCAGTAAGTTGAAACAATTTAAGCGAAATTTCAATTATCGGAGGCCTATATATTAATTTTATCGCATTCAAACGTGATAACAACTGCTACTTATCGTAGGAAAAATGTTTTTGGCGATACAAAACAGTAGACACACTCCCTTTAACCCTCGCACCGACGGGGGGGGGGGGCGGATATCAACCCCCCCCCCCCCCAGAGGTTTTTTGTGCATAGCGAAAAAAAGGCGGCGCGTAGCGCCGCCAAATTTGGTATAACTATTCACACATCAATTTTACATATAGTGTGTAGGTTTTGACTTCATAGCTTTCAAGGTCAAGTCGTCAGGTCACATTAAATGACCTGACCTCAAATCACTTTTGTGAAGGTTTGTCATCATGCCAAAGCCACAGTGGTTGACCAAACAGTTTGAAACTCACAGAATGTAATCAGGTCATAGGTATCTACAATACCTGTATCTCGGATTTTTGATAACGGTGACCTCAGGTCAGGTCAATTTCGTGTCCTGCCCATTATAAGCCAATGGGGGAAAATTCAAAATATTCTTGTACGCACTAGATCAGTCCAATTGATTCAGAAGCATGTCAAAATAGGTCATTATGGATGGCCCAGGTGTAAATTTTGATAAGTGGCCCATGTAAAGGTCATTTGAGGTCACCCCAGGTCACCAATAGTTTGTTGCCAATAACTTTTGATAGATGAGATAGAAACGCCAAAATGGCACCAATGCGTTTGTCTCATCAAGTCGCATCGACTGATATGCAATATGACCTACTTGGGTCACCATGTGACCTTGACCTGAGGTCAAATTTTGAAATTGACCTTCCAAGGTCATTATGTATATGTTTCGTTGCGCCTTGACGAGAGAAACACGATGGTGTCAAAATCAATGCTCTATCATTGATAACGAAAAAGTTATTCGCGAAAAAACATTTCCCGAGAAAACCGCCATTTTGATTTTGATGACCTTTGGAGCCTCAACTATTGAGCTGAGCTCAAATCTGACGACAAAACGTTACTGGAGCGTTTCAAGAGCTATCGATTGCTTTTTTCGGTTTCTTCTTAGCTATCATAATTCCCGAGATATCGAGCGATTTCTGGGAAAATTTGACGAAAACGGGAAAATTTGACCTTGAATGACCTCTGGTGACCCCAACTTTGACCTGACATTAAAATGACCTTTCTAATTTGGATAGAACTTTACGAGAGCTATCTATTGCTTTTTTCCGTTTGTCGATGCGTTGCGTAGTTTCCGAGATTTCTGGGGGGGGGGATATCCGCCCCCCCCCCCGTCGGTTCTAAGTTGGCTCAGACCCCCGTCGGTGCGAGGGTTAAACCCCACACACTGGTGTGATTTACAGACAGTGCTATTGCTCAGTGTAAATCATACTGTTCTTAACCTATGAATCATTTTGCTCTCCGGGACCGGAGACTGGTTTCACCAAAAATATTATCTATTGGGTTGTAGAGTGAAATCATAAAATATTGACCCATCAAAAGTATCAGATCATGGGTGCCATATGCATCTGAGGTTCCTCATTGGTCAATATTTTATGATTCACTCCACTGAAGTATTCACAATTTTGCTAGACCGGCCTCTGGTCCATATTTATTAGGACCATCCCAAAGGAAAACTCAAACACTGCCTGACTCACTGACAATTATTGAAATTACTCCGAACATATCCTACTATCCCAAACCCAAACTCCTGCGACAATACTCATCAGTATTGCCAGAATGGTGAGTAGGATGAAAACTTCGGATTTGGGCAGTATATCCTATCCAAATATAGGTATTGGTATCTGAGAAAAAATGAAGAATCAAAATTATTCAGCTCACTTATTTCTCCAGTTACCTTCAAATATTTAAGTTATTGAAATAAACATGAAAATAGAATATGCATAAACTGAGTCACTCATGTTTACAAGCAACCTCCTCCAAAAAAAACTACTTTTCATTACAGAGGAAGTTGGAGGAGGTTTGAGCTAGAGATGCAAAATTGGAGCCCAGCGGCCCAGCGCTGGGCCCAGATTCAGGCCCGGCGGCCAGATTCTGTGGGTCTCAACTCGGTCTGAACTCGATCTTGCTGGGCTCATGCTGGCAGTGTCCCAAAATTCCATTTTTGTTCGGGTGTCAGAGTGGAAAATCCGAGCCAAAAAAGACCATGAGAGTGGAAAATTATGTAGAAAATGGTGCAATATTGATTTGTTTTGAATCTGAAAAGCAGTAGTTTTCGTTGAAATAATGTATTTTTAGTCAATATTTATGTCAGAAACCACAATTCATAATTTGGGAGTGGAAAATTCACTCCTAAATGGGAAGTGAGAGTGGAAAATTATTCACATTTGGGTGTCATTTCCCACCCAAATTGACAAATTTTGGGACGCTGCATGCTGGGCTCAGCACAGACAACCTAGTGTTGAAGGGATACACTGCTGGGCTTGGTGCTGGGCTTTTATAGCTCCAGGATAATAGCTGGGCTTTTTGCTGGGCTTACCAACAGATGTGCTGGGCCTGTGCCAGTGCTGGCCCCTGACTTTCGGATCTTTTTGAGCCTCGACTCAGGCTTTGCCCGCTTCAGAGGAGCTTCAATGAGGTTTGGAGGAGCCATGGAAACACTTTGAGGAGGTTGGAAGAGCTTTGAGGAGGCTGGAGGAGTGACAAGAAGAGGCCCATAGTGTCAATAGCATGTTAAGTCTGAAGACAGAGACAGTTAGAGAAGCAGACTTTCAACATTGCATTGATGACTGTCATTTCAATTTTCAACCATGTGAAAGTGATATTAACATTGTTAGAAAGTGTAGCCCAGCCAGAAAATAAAAACAAGATTGCTAAAACTAAAAATAGCTGAAGTACAAATATTGTAATACTCATATAGGCACATAATTGAAGTCCACTTAATCTAACTTTGACACGGTCTAAACATTTGGTAATCATAAAGCAGGCATCACAGGAGTTTCCATATATATATCTAACCTATTAACCTAACCGAACCTAACCGAACCTAACCGAACCCAACCTACAACCTACAACCTACAACCATGTTAGAGACTTCTACGCTGCAACATATGGAAGCTCCTGTGACGCCTGCTTTATGATTACCCAACATTCTATGGAAGATGCATAGGCAATACTGACACACTTAATTGCCAATAGCATGTCAAGTTTTCAATAAGAGCAAGTTAAAAATTATAACATTGTTTACCCTACCTCACAGATGCCAACAAATGTAGGTAGGTACTAGGTAGGGTAAACTGCCTTAAAGGGAAGTGTCGACCTTGAAAGAATGACAGCCTCTGACAGACCGGGCGGGATGCTCAGGTGTTGGCACCGCTGCCAAGGGATCCAATGTCAGAGGGCATCTTAGATAACCAGTGCACCTGGCAAAACACTCAACACCGACCATCTGGCAAAAACCTGCCAATTCAAAACAAACTCTTCTCTAGAGGTGTCTAGGTAGCATTTTGGTACAAATGAGGCTTATATCATGTGGTTACTAATTACTATAGTCAAGATACAATTCTGCTATCTCAGATCAAAACCCCATGTTAAAGGTGGACTATTCCCTTTAACTCTGAATCTATTCTATCACTGAACGTCTTCAAACTACACATGATGCAGACAATAGTTACTGACATGGGCTCAGTGGGAATCAAGCGATTCACCTCACCTATTTTTTGTTACTCATTCCCGTTATTATAGATGTCATTATTTGATAGAGAATTTCCTTAATAGTATCTATGCATTCACACAGCATAACATAAAACCTAGACAAATTAAAAACAAGATTATTTTAAAAACTAACCAGAGATAACAACGCAGACCAGCACGTTTCCGGCGCAACTGACAACTGAAGAATGAATGGCCTTGATTGAATGTAAACAAATTGTGGCGATGTGAATTGTATCCTTTATGACATCATAAGTGTTTTTTTCATTTTTTAGGATTAGCTGGGTGATAGATTTGAATGCTTGCTCCGCTCGCTGCGTGACATTGGGTCGACTTATCTTTTTTAAACTTGACGAGAACGCTGCGCTATGCTCGGGGCGCTTTCATGTGAACGTGATGGAGATTGGGTCAGCCTCCTAATATTTAAAAAATCTGGTAATCAGCACTTGTGACGTCATTTGTATAAACTTGCCAATCGCCATCCAAGATCAAAAGCTGACTTCCAAACCTTGTGTATGATAAACAACTGCCACTGTTGTCGTCAGAAGTTGGAAGCTCCGGTGAGTTTCTTAAATATTTGTATTTTAAGTGTTTCTTGTTGTTAGATTGTGATGGGTGCATGCATATATGCTATTTAGGCTATTCTCTATCGAATGACACCTAAATTAGTGGGAAGCATCTATTATTTGTGCGGTGAATCGCTTGATTATCACCATGGGCTCCGCTACAGGGGGACGTGTTCCCCTTAAAGGGAGTGTGTTTACTGTTTTGTATTGCCAAAAGCATTTTTCCTACGACAAGTAGCAGTTGTTATCACGTTTTAATGCGATAAAATTCATATATAAGCCTCCGATAATTGCAATTTCGCTTTAATTGTTTCGACTTACTTCGGTATAAATATCGATGAAGTTATTTTCACTATGGTGAAGGCGAACACGAAACGAAATTGGCGCACGTAAGACAATCAGCAATACGGTTATTATATACACACAGTCGAAGCAGAACCGGGGCTCTGTTCGAAAGCTGCTATCAGCGCTCACGAGCTGTTTTGTCAAAATGTGATTGGTTTACGCTATCAATACGTTGGCAAGTTTGCATCAAATTCTAGTGGTGGATGTAGGCTGGGGGAAACCCGGTAACTTTGGTCTTACAGCCCTCTGCTGGTATAAACAGAATATCTCAGCAACTAGGGTTATACTGGAGAAATTCAGATATGGATTAATTCAGAAAAATCTGCTCTACAATCCCATGTGCCTAACTCCATATGGCCGATGTGAGTAGACACACTCCCTTTAACTTTTTGGATTTTTAACATTACGCCTATGGCCGTTGCATGGAAAGAATTGACTTCAGAAGGCCTCCATCCCCCCACCCCAACTTTTAGAGCGTGGTGCACCCTTGAATACTGATCACTGATGTGGAACATCATGAGCAGCATTAAAATGTTTGGTGATGCGACATGTTAGGCATTAAGGCAATTAACCCCACCCTACATTGAAGTGCCACTGTTCTGTTAAATAAACAAATGCTTGAGATATCACTGTATGACTGCACATGGCAAAGCCCATTTACAGAGGTAGCTAAAGGCTAAAGGTAGGTATATACCCCTGGCCCTTGGGAGTTAGGCTTTCCTACCTATACTTGTATGTTATAATTTAGGAACCAACTTGGTGGCAAACAGACCAAACAGCACAGCTCAATCAAGCTAGAGGTTTTCTTCATTTCAGGCATTTGCCATTCTGATTCAGTTCAAGTTTTACACACCAATCGAAAATGTTTATTGCGAGTCAAGACAGAAATGTCATAGTTAACATCAATTGAACAGCACTAAACACTAAACAGCAATTTAAAGGTATCTACTTACCATTCAAACGGATATCAGCGCATCCTGATCCCGACCGCAACCAAGAGCGAGAAGCTGAATTGCTCATGGCGGCCGCGCTTGCAACATTTTCCCGCGCGAATTCCCAAAAAGGACTCCAAGGACACCCTGCGTCATTCTTTGATAACCATCTAGGGTCTCACTTACATCCGGGAACTTTGTGACGTATGGATTCTCTGCCGACACCGTTTAAAAGTCTCGTGTTAAGCGTAAAGAGTCTCGATGAGTCCTTTGGTCCGTCCTTTTGCGTCTCGAATACCCTTTTAATATTTTGGCGAGAATCCACACGCTTCTCTCATTCTTTAAAAGGTATTTTGTGAGACCCTTTGAGAAAAAGGTCTCCAGGGCTGTTGTGAGTGTATATGTCTATGTCTATGACGGCTCGTTAAATCGATATTAGCGCCTTTCCAGGTGGCCTGAGGTAAAATGGTGACCTGGAGGGGTCAAGTCTTGCGTTGTGCACCGGCTATAGAGTATAGGCAGGGGGTAATATTTAACCGTTGAAACGACTTCTGCAAGTACTTTAAAGGAAATAGTTCACCTTGGAATTCTTTCTTTTTCAAAAACGACTTTATTTTTTTTACCCTCGCCCTACGATCCTGGAAGCATTTCTATCAATCAGAAAAATGGTAGAAAACAGAGTTTTAAAGAAAACTGCAAACGCAATTCACCAAACATACAAAAAGGCATAATTTTTTAAATGGCACTCTCGGATTTCCAAAATTTTGGGTTTTTGATTCCTAAAATAAAAAAAAATCAATGTTTTGTTTTTACCGGAATTTTGCCTGACAGGCCCCCCTGAGGTTTTCTTAAATCATTTTGTACACATACAGCGCATCTTGCTGACATTTTTGGTAGCTTAGTTTACAACAATTATACGTATGCTGTACAAATTTAATTGAAATTTCTTATGGAGTTGGGGAGATAATCATGTTTTGATGACATCATGTTGGTGGAAAAACGATAAATATTTGAAAAATAATAGAAAACAGAGTTTTAAAGAAAACTGAAAACGCAATTCAACAAACATACAAAATGGCATTCTTTTTAAAATGGCAATCTCGGATTTTCAAAATTTTGGTTTTTTGATCCCTAAAATCAAATAAAACTGTTGTGTTTTTACCGGGATATATGTGAGAGAACTGAGTATGGACTATACCTATACCAAATTGCAAAGCAATATCTTCATTTTTGGCTGAGTGATGGCTCCCTAAGTGTAAGACACTGATGACGTCATTTTTTTAATAACTTTTTTTGACTTTTTTTTGACAAGGTACGAACAAATAATTACCTTTTCTGTATTTCTGAGACAAAATTGATCTAGGAACATGGTTTTTTTACATTTATCAATTTATAATTTGGAGGCTTTCTGAAGAGCAAAAATGTTGTTCTGGACGTGGTAAATCCGAGGTCATTAATACTTGACCTGGAAAGTCACCTATGCTGCTCATACATGCTGGCTCTTACTGCATTGCTCTAACTCTAAGTTGCTTGGTTTGGAAGTTAACAGAGGGCCTGTCAGCCCTCTGTTAACCTGTCAGGGCCTGCCTGAGGGCCTGTCAGCCCTCTCTCAGCCCTCTGTGTGCCAACCGGCGGCCGGCGGTTCGCTTGCTAGCACCAGCTGCAAGCTGATTGGCTGATGGTATAGCCTCTGACCGGGCTAGATCCAGCAGCACATTCTTTCGCCAGCATCGCATTCCTGCGCTAAAAAAAAATCCGCTGGAGAGTCTTTCCAGTCAAGAGAATTTGCAGGTACAGGTATCCAACACAGGCTACAAAACTGCTATCTCAGTTTAAAACCAATGTTGAAGGTGAATTATTTCCTTTAAGGAAAAAGTTACGCGGTACCCAAGATTTGACATCACGGGCACTCATTGGCCTCCCGAGGACAAACGAGTGACCTCAACGATAAATACTTTCAGGGTTCGAATACACTCATAGACACCAACATTTCGTTTAAGTTTTAACACAATCGGGCAGTAAACAACGACTATGTATTTGGACGGCTCGTTAAATGAATATTAGCGCCTTTCCAGATGACCTGAGGTCAAACGGTGACCTGGAGTCAATTCTTGCGTTGTGCGCATTCGGCCAGTTAACTGGAAGACAATGGTCAGGGGTGGTAAACATAACTACTTCCTTTAACCCTATTTGTAACAGACTCCTGGCTACCCCTATTTGTAACAGGGGGGGGGGGGCGGATTCCCCCCCCCCCCGGAGATCTCGAGATCTACCCGTCCGATTTTCAAAAATTAAACGGCGTTTGCTTCTCCTCAACATTATCTACATTTCTAAATAATAAAAAATCTAAATATTTGATAGGGGGATAACATAGGGACAAAAACTACAAATTTTAGTGGTATATTTGATTCAACATAGCTGTCATGTTTATGAACCGATTGTAACACAACTAATAGGAATCGATAGAGATTGAATTGGAAATTGATATATGACGGTGAAGTTTGAAAATTCGAAAATCATAGGCGTGTGAAGGTCACTCAATATGGGGGTGAAGTAAATGCGTAATAAAATCATTTTTTGATGTTCCTTTTTTGATAAATGAAATGGTATGTGATTGTGACATTAGACAAAACAGTTATAAATAATATGTTTTGCCATAGGCGGTACCAGGTTAGTGAAAAAGGAGGTCAAATTGGAAAACAATATTAACCGCAGACAAGAGGCTACCCAGCACTATAAATATGTTACTGATCGTAGATAGTTCCTTTTTGCATGTTGTACTTCATCATAGGCGTATCCAGGATACAAACTGGGGCGGCGCAAGACCTTTTGATAAGTATATTATCCGATATTATGATACTAACTAGTCAACAGTGACTATTTCACTTACAACTTCAATTAACATTGCTTACCCCCCTTTTCACCCTACCTGGACTCGCCTATTATCTTATAATCGTTCGTAGAGTACCTTGTGGTGCGTTTTTCATCTGAAGACAGCAGTATGTTATGTCATTGTACGCCCATGCCTCTTAGTTTCCTTGCAATAATATGACCGCCTTTCCTCCATTCCTGAGCGCGCCTCTGCAAAAATATGACTTTATGCCCTTTTCTGGCCTCATATGTGCATATATCATTATAAGGTAACCATCTATTGCGCCGTTATCGCTGGCATATCGTCATCACCATGCCAGTCACCCCCTTTTCATGTGCCTGAACACGCCCCTGAAACTCTATATGTAATACATTATGCAAATAATGGAAGCAAAAGCTATCTTTTACATCTTGATAGCTATAAATGCCCCTTACATTGCTATATTGGCTTCCCGCCAAACATTAAATACTTCCTGGAAACCCTCCCCCTTTTTTCAAGCCCCTGAAACCGCCTCTGCCATGCAATTTGTATGATATTTCATTAACATGAACTAATTTGCACTTGTTGCAATCACCGTAAACCGATGTAACCCCTTCATACTTGAGGCAGTTACGAAGAAACCGTGAAGATCGCATTTCCGAATTATCGCCAAATGTCGCCTCCGAACCCACTCAAAACTGTGCCCTGGAACCGCCTCTGTTCAGGTTAAGAACACAAAATTTTGACTCCAAATGTGTTATTCAATTATATGAAAAGTCCCAAAATTTCATGGGCCTGCTCCCAGCCGTTCTGGAGATATCTGCGAAAAACATGATGGGGGGGGGGGGGCGCAATCCGCCCCCCCCCCCTGTTACAAATAGGGTTAAGGAAAAATTATGCGGTACCCAAGATTTGACATGGAGGGCACTCATTGGCCTCCCGAGGACAAACGAGTGACCTTAACGCAGTGTTCAAAAATCGTTCCGTCCTACCGACGCCACCGGCGACCAGCGAGCCCATCTACGGGCATATTTCGACAACCAAAAATTGATCCCAGTCATATTACACCAGTTTGGAATCAAACCATTTTTCATCCGGAAAACTGGAGATTTTACGAAGTTCCATGTTTCATTTTCCTATTTTAGAAGGTAGATTACATATTTACACCTGCATATCGTTCTGTACTCGCTATAATCGCTTCTAGTAGGATCACATCATCTACTATTACTGTGACTACGCCGACAGCGTGGTTGTTTTCGCCGTCCATCGGCGTGCGGACGACCACTACGCTACCACTCCATACAAACTCAATGGACTAACGTGGTTGTGCGTGGTTGTCTGGTATACAAACATTAAATAATGCAGATATTGTTCATTGAGTCATTTCAGGTTACTATACAGAAGTTGTCCTTCTAAAATACTTAAATAAACTTTTTGGACCGTTTACATTTCATTTATTGGCAAAAACATAATATAACCAGAAAAAAATGTGCATTTCTGGTAGGCACTAGTAGGAATAGGCAGTGGAGTAACGCATTCTTCGGTGTTTCCAGTTTACCAACGTTTAACAAATTTGAAAGAGCAAGGTTCATGATGTAGACGCGTCCAACCTTGATAGCGAGATGATGACGTCACGAGTACAAAACCATCTGAAAGTCCAAGTCAGGACTAACAGGGTGTCTTAGGCCTTTGTTATTTTAATATTTTACCTGTGTGAGCAAAAAGGCTATCACATGACATCTTGCAGGTTTCATATTCAGAATTGGTATATTTATCCAATCTGAAAATGGGGAACGCAAACTGCCCTAGCCTTCGAAACGCCAGCTCCCATTGGCGGAGCACCATGACGCATTAGGTTGAAGGAGAAAGCAATGTATCATTGTATATACCTGACATGGTAAGCGAACGCTGAATAGGGGATTTTGTTAAGTTTAAGGAAGTGTACCCGTATTTTAAGCGAAATAATTGCAAGGAACACCAGATTGAGCAAGGCCCTACATACCAGATTGAGGAGGGCGAAGCGGAGTTCTTAGATAGTCATGTGGCCACCTTTTAGGGGGAGAGGTGGTAGCGCAAGTGTTGATTTGAGGACAAGGACTGAGAAAACAAAGAAGCCCAAAAGAGTCAGACAAGAGTGTAAATGTGGGTATTGTGGTGTTAAACTCACGGACCAAAGCATCCATAAGCATTCCAAGGAGAAACATGCAGGCCAGAAAGTATACCCAGTCTTCCCAGAGAGCCAGTATGGACCTGCACTGAGATAAAAAATCAACTCTACCCTCCTCGGAATACCGTAAAACTCTAGGCATTTACACTGCATAACACCACTCTCTTACCCAAAACACCCTTAAACTCTATCACATGGTATTGTTATTACTCCAGTAAACAGAGTTATCGAGCGTGTTCAAAGGGTGTTTGAGCGACGCGCAGAGTTTTGGGGAATTTGTCTGATGGTGTTGACATAACTCTCTCAGAGGTACTCTCCCTCGGTGTCCTACTCCCCTCTGAAAACTCTTAACTATCCAACAACAAACTCTCACAACAACTCTGTCCGAAGTTCTCGAGTGTTTTTGAGAATAATAGAGAGTTTTTGCAGGGGAGTATTTGAGGCGTTCGGCCGCCATTTTACTTCCCATTTCCTCGGGTGAGGCCGCGGCGTTGACAACGGTAAGCATGTCTGTGATTTATGTTATTCATTTGGTATGTTGTGTGTTGGTTTTAAGTATGCTATCTCAGCTTTATATGCAGCTTGTCAGCGAGCAAAGTAACATGAATATAGCAACATAGCCATTATATTTTTTTGCAGGCTCCTCTGGTGGGACCGACACACCGCGCAGGCTTCTGGCGGCGGCGAGGCCCGCGTCGTTTGTCAATGTTTTTTTTTGCGAAGAAATCGCCTTCGGTGTTGCAATAAAGAGTATTGCCAAGAACGTTTTTGTTGTGTGGGTCGAAATGTGTCTGAGTGTGCTGCAGTGGATTCAGTGCAATGAATTTAGACCATGCGCGCGCAGGCCAAAGTCAGGGGGTGTAAGAGGGGGTAGCATGGTAGTGACGTTATATAGAGTTCAGGGTACTTTTGTATGGGAGTAAAAGGGTGTAGAAGGGAGTAGCAGGAGGAGTCATGTGGAGTAGTGACAGGAGTTACGCAGAGTTTTGGAGGGGAGTAGAGAGGGTAGAGAGGAGTTCAAGAAGGAATTCTTCATGGGAGTAATCAGAGCTGGGAGTGTTGTAAGGAGCGTTATTGGGTGTAAACAATGGAGCTACTCCCCCCATCAGACGGAGTTTTGGGGAGTCAATTTGGGCAACTCCCCCTCATAGAGTTTAAGAGAGTCAATTTTATCTCAGTGTGGTCGGCGCTTCAATTAGACCAAGAAGCCTGTTCAGCTGGATGAAGGAGGTAAGCATGCCAAAGCCATTAACAAATTATGTACAATATTTGTAAGGTATATATGTACTATGTTCTGACTTCCTGTGATGACTTATGTGATGATATATGATGACTTCCATGCAGTTAGCGAAGGTATAAAGTGAGGTGTTGTGATATTGTTGCCACCTGCGTGGTGAGCGTGGTGATTGTGCCTGCCACCTCGCGGCGTCGGTGTGAAGCGGTGTTGGCTGCCGTGATGTGTAGATGGCAGCGCTCGTCTTGCTCAACTGGCGGCACGTCAGTTTTCCGGGAATACAGGTTCCGACGTGGCGCAGGGAACCACTAGCGGATCCAGGGGGGGGGGGCGCATGGCGGCCATGCCCCACAAACGACTGAAATTGGACCAAAATTGACACATTTCCTGATATAGAAGAAAATCTAAGCAACTTTTACTAAGGAAAGATTGTTTTAAGTCACCTATCAATCGATAAGCAAGCGAAATCCGATAAGTTTTCGGAATTGTGTGAGACTTTGGAATTTGCTCCCCCCCCTAAAAAAAACATCCGTGCCTCCCCCCCCCCCAAACACCCGTGCCCCTCAAACCACCCGTGCCCCCCCCCCCCCAAAAAAAACACCCGTGCCCCCCTCCAAAAAAAGACACCCGTGCCCCCCCCCCCCCAAAAAAAAAAACACCGTTTCGGATCCGCCAATACAGGGAACACGTGGCAGAAGAACTAAAGTAGGGGGGAAAACCGCGGCTGGAAGGTGGCCGTTAGGCCCAGTGGCTTCGAAGTTAAATATGATACAAATGTGATCCGAGATGTCTCCTGCTCGATGGTCCTGATGTGGGGAGACAGGTCGGAGTGAAGTTTGAATTTGGGCAGGCCAGGAGAGAGGCGGGCGGAGAAAATCATTCGAAATCGAAGGCACTAAAACTGATTTTGTATGCGATGTCAGTTCAAGGATGACTCTTGTTCACCCAGTTCCAGTGACCCGATCTGGAAGGGTAACAGCCTGTCGTCTCCGACTCCACGGTGAAAACGCTAGTCATAGTGTAGTGCTCGTTTTGTATTGACCGCATGGATTGTCTGTAGGCTGTTAAGATAATATATTTTACTTTTGTTGTCATTCCCTTGTCTGTCTGATTTGCCTGTGTTGATTCGACTTAGCTATTATATTCGGAGGTAGGAAAATACTTCATTGTGTCGAGAAGTCTGGAATGATCATATGGGACATGCTTTCAATGACTTTTGATCGGTATGTGTCGATGCAGCGATCATCAAATGTGATATTCTAGAGAGAACTGAATAAATGCTGCTAAATTCACACTCCAGTCTGATATCAAAATATATGATGACAGATTCATGTGATTTGCCGAGTTAGGCTGCCATGATTGAGACGTCCGTGAAGTTGATTTCTCTGCAAGTTACCTGAGTTGAGCTGAAGAACATTATCTTCTTTCAAAATCGAACGTATCATTGATTGGAATGAAAATTGTGTAGGAAATGTTTGGTTAAAAGTATGCAAGGTCATGTCACACTGTATCCATATCTTAAATTGCACATTAGCGAAATTACCTTAAAGGAAACGTAATTTGTAACATGTAGGGAGTCTTAACAACCATCGATTTTCATATTTGGTCAGGACAACCGAGCCACAAGCTTCAGCTGTTGGTCGACAACCACGGATACGTTTTTTTAGCCCTGCCTTAACGATAAATACTTTCAGGGTTCGAATACACTCATAGACACCAACATTTCGTATAGGTTTGAACACAATCGGGCAGTAAACAACGACTATGTATTTGGACGGCTCGTTAAATGAATATTAGCGCCTTTCCAGGTGACCTGAGGTCAAACGGTGACCTGGAGGGGTGAATTCTTGCGTTGTGCGCATTCTGACGGTTAACTGGAAGGCAATGGTCAGGGATGGTAAATATATTTTGAGTGGCCCCGACCAAAAGTGGCACAGAAAAAAATTACCCCAACTGAGCTGGGGTCATTTTTGTTTGTATCCCCGGCCAAGCTGGTTCAGCACGATTGGCGCATGGAGTCTGTCACTAGCGCCACCTACCGCTATGGGTTAGGACACTGGTAATATTGACAATATTCGACTAAAAACACATGTGCTTGACTTCATCAATTCCCAATTAATTTCTTCATCAGAATATATTAGCTATGCCAATTCTTACCTGTCTTCTCTTCCACAGACTGTGCATGTCATTACATCCATAAATCAGAATCAGGGTTTCAATTATCCAACACACTTTAAATTAAAGGAAATAGTTCACCTTCGGATTTTTTTCTTCAGAACACGATTTTATTATATTTTTAATACAGTTTCTTTTTTTCTTTTTAAAAATGGTCCTACATCGCGCCAATTCAGGACAGAAGGTTGTAAATGATTGATTTTATGGTGTGCGTTATTGGTCTGCGCATGCTCCATGGCAGTGCTGGCACTTTCAGACGGTACGGTACATCATATATGCGCCGTATTCCTTCGCCAAAAAGTCAAATATCTTCGGCTGGAGAGTCTTTTCAGCCAAGAAAAGTTCCAGATAAGGATTTCTCAACACGGGCTACAAAACTGCTATTTCAGTTCAAAACCCATGTTGAAGGTGAACTATTTCCTTTAAGGAGTGCGAAATTCACAGTGAACTCAGGAAAAATAGTGAAAAATAGGGTTTCATTTACACAGGGTGTCATTTTTCAACAAAATATATCAATGATAGGACACAGTCTTGAAAAGAACACCACATTAGTTACATTCATACAGCCTCAATGTTTTTCCCAAGCCAATCCTCAGATATTGAAACAAATAAAAGTATACCTATTCACTTGGTAGCAGCACTCCATTCTCAATATAAATTAACAAATACCCTGAACTGACGCAATATCAATACAATTAACTGTGGTTTTGCCAGTCCCCACAACACACTCAAACAAAAAACAAATTTGTACTAATAATGATTAACCTTATGGTAAATGTTCAAAAAAATAATACAAAATATTCAAGTTTAATAGCTGACTTATATGTGTTACTCGCAAAAAAACAAGCTTCACTGACTGAAATCAACTGCGGATGGAAACTCCAGTGAATGTCAACAAATCTTTTAAAATAATTACATTTCAGACATTTAAGAAGTACAAAACATTAAGCATACGCTGGATCTATATTAAATTCTACACACACACACACACACAGACAAACACACACGAGCAAATATACTGTGTAACAGAGGATTTGCAAAACATAACAGAGGATGTTTCCTCTCCCTAGCTCAGGATGGCTAGGTTTCTATTTTGGATCCACGACACAGTCCGACACTTGGCGCTTCGATTATCCATCACGCTACTCCCGTCGACGGCCAGCGCGCAGGTATCGGGCCAGCTCCGGGTCGGCCTCCGGATCGCGACTGGGCAGCTTGTCTGGCTCCTTGAGGGCTTAGGCTTGGGCTTGCATTTCTTCATATAACGCCCTGTAGACGGCCAGCGGATTTGGGCGCGGTGGAGGAGCGCTGGCTGGCGTTGTAGGCCCGTCGAGGTTAAGAAGGTCGTCCAGGATCTCGTTGGCTGAAGGCGTCGGTGTTTGACTGTGCGGCTGGTCTGTGGTCAAGTTAGCCAGTTGGTTGGTCGGGGTACGCGCACACGCGTTGTTTGCTGCTGCCACAGGCTGCCGGGTCACGACGCCTCGCATAACATTGCCGCTGACGGCCGCCAGTTGTAGAGACGTGCTGTTGCCGCGCACCACAGCGATGGACACGCGCTGAAACAAGAACTCGGTCTCCCGCCTGTCGCCGGTCTCCTGAGTGATGCGCCGACCAAGTTCCTTCAAGAAGGAAAGAGTAGATTGGCCAAGCACACCACCCGTTTCGACGGCGACGGGCTGGAACCGGTACCTGCGGCCGAGCTCAGCGTAACGGCGTTGCTTGCGTCCTTCCGCAGCGGCGGCAGCGGCACCAGCCTGGGCTGCAGACGCCCTGATGACGGAGGCAGCATAAGTGTCCGCGCATGTAGCATCCCACAAGAGGCACTTGCCCTCAGCGAAGGGAAAGGTGGTCATGCCGTCCGGCCGTCTACCGTCGCCACGGTCCAGTCCCGGTGGCTCCAGCACAGAAGGCATGCCAGCGCTCAGGAGCGCTCGCTTGATGACGTCATTGAGAGCGGCGTGGCGCGGTAGACGGCCGGCGCTCATCTGGCACGACAGTGCGTGCAGACCTCGAGCCTTCATCAGTGCTCCGCATCGACAGCGATGCGGAGCGCAGGCGTCAGCGCCAACTCGCAGGGCGACAGCAGTGCGCAGGGTGTCGCGGTCCAGCAGCGTGCCGATGCTCGCCACTGGAAATGCGTTCAGCCAGGCGCCGGAGTGTGGCTGCGCTGCAGCGCGGAGTCGGGCCCTGTCGACGTCGCTGGAGCAGGTGTCGAGGAGCTGATTGGCCACAACGGTTGCCGCGGCGTGGTCCCACTTGTGCTGGTGATGCTGTTTAGTGTCCTCAGGCGGCTCGACACCAGTGACCCGCCACCAGTCCTCGAGCAGACCCGTCTCCAGGCGCCCCAGACTCTCTACACTGGGCGCGCTCATGGCAATGATGAGAGAGCGGAAAGACCTTAGGGAGGCCAGGTAGGCTGGTAGGGCCAGATCAGACACTGTTCGGACACCGAGACCACCCAGGCGTGCCGGCAGAGTCGCTTGTCGCCAGGAATTGCTATGCAGGTCAACGTTGGTGATCATGACGGCACCGCGGCGGACGACCTCGTCGATTCTAGCCAGCAGAGAGGGGTGTTGGTACGCGGGGGCGCTGCGCAGTAGGTACAGAAGCCTTGGTGCTGAGACGTAGTTCTTAAGCAAGAAAAATGCCTGGTGCGCCTCTTCAAGCTTTTGCACTCTCTCCACGAGTCGGCTCACCATCTGCTCCCCACTCAGTAGCTGCTCCCGTACTTGTTCTGCGCATATTGGAGATCCCAGCAGCTGCATGCTGTGGACGTCAGTTTCACGGACGTCCGGCAACACAGTCCGCAGAGTGTCCATGGCGATGTTGCGCCAATGGGACGCGTCTGCTCCCAACAGGATGACTTCGCATTTGGTGCTGTTTATCTTCAGTCCTAGCTTCTCAAGACTGGTTTTGATGCGCTGGATCTTTCTGGTGACGAGCTCCAGCGGTCCTCCGAGGGTAGCGTCGTCCAGGTACCAGACGTTAATGTCGGTGTCCGCCGTTTTAGCGACGTCGTCCACAGCCAGCGCGAATAGGAGTGAACTGAGCGGGTCTCCCTGCTGTATGCCAGTGCGAGACCAGATCTTCTTGGTGTCAATGTAGAGTGGTGAGGCGCTGCTGTAGGACTGCCACACGAGAGGGTAAATGACAGGAAGACGAGTACGCACCGCTTCTAGCATGGAATCGCGCCGCACCGTGTTAAAAGCATTGGCCATGTCGAGCTTGACAATGACATCCTGCTGGTTGGACTCAGCGGTGGCCGTGACGAAACTCCTGACTGCGTGTACAGCTGCTTCACATCCGGAACGCGTGGCCACTCCGAGTTGAGCTGGCCGAAGTTCCGCGCCGATGCGTGAAGACACGCTGGAGACGGCAATCTTGGCGGCGATGCGCCGATACACGCTGCCGATTGCAATCGGCCGTAGGCCGCCGTCCTTCTTTCTAAGCGCGATGAGGGATGCGCCATAGAAAGCTTCGGCAGCGAAGTCAGGAATGTTGCCGCTGAGTGAAAGATTCGTCACCCTGGTGAGCGCTGTGAGGAGTCGTGCTCCAGCTTCTGACGCCGAACGCGACACGAGGAAGCGAAGGTGGGCAGGCCGGATGCCGTCTAGGCCGGCACTTGAGCTGGGCGGGAATGAGTTGATAGCTCGCAGAACGTCGGCTTCGGTTGCAATCAGTGGAGCAACATCGTCAGTGGGTGGCCGGAAGTCGCGCAGGTCGGCAGGTGGTTCAGGGTGTTTATCACTAATGCAGGCAACAACTTCGTCCGATGGATGCGCGAACGAGTCGTCGGATGTTAGCACCCGTAGAGCGCCGCATACGTCTCCGTCGGCTAGCTTTGATGATGCTCTGCGAGACATGATCTGTACAGTCGTTCGGCGGGCAGCCGCGGGCGGGGCGCGCTGAGCGGGCAGAACGTCAGGGACTTCATTAAATTATTCATAGCAGGCGATATTGCGGCGAATTTCAGCTGCGTGTGATAATTTGTGTGGCTGCTTGCCGGATAAATCGACGCGAAGAGTAGCGTAAGCGAAGCCTAAAAAATATTTCCAGGCTGCTTGCGTACCCTCCGAGACCGCCGCCGTGATGCGCTGAGCGAGAGCACCGGCCACTGCAATGCGAGCCGCTTTAGGGATTCTGGGGAGCAAGCGGCCGTTGCGCCTGAGGCCTGCGATGTAGTCTGCCAGCCCGATTGCGTCCGAGTTGTTGTCGGCCTTCCCGGAGTTGGGACAGCGCTCGCCCAAGCGGCAGTTGTTGCAGCGTCTGCCGTGTCTCACACAGCTACATGCGATGCAGGGCTTTGTTACGCATCTGCAGCATCTGGTGGAGGGTTGAGACTGGGAGTGTAGTTCGAAGACGTCTGGCTGAGATACGGTGGGGCTCGAGTTAAAGTCGGTGTTGGTCCTCTGCGCGGCTTGAGGGAGCGGTGTGACCCCGCGGCCGGCTGGCTCGGATCGTGGCCCATCTCTGGATGAGCGCGCTGGTCGGTCGAGGCCCGGGTTCATAGCACTTCATCGCTTGTTCGTTACGTTTATTAATAGTAAGATTAAGATTATTTATATTACTGTTGAGCTGATTATTTAGATTCAGTTGCTGCTGAACTCAAGGTTTCGCCAGAAAATCTTCACGCGATTCACCTGGAAAAATCGAGCGCCGTTCCCGAATTTAACAGGACTTCGAAACTTGGCCTAGTTTAATAAATACCAAAGTTTTGATATTTTTACGCACCGAAAAAAACAATCAAATCCAGTTTTAACCACAATATTCTCATACCAATGAAAACTCCGTTATTTACACTTTCAAACGATGCTAAAATTATATAGCCTTATCAATGTCTCAGCCATAAAATCACACGAAACCGGAGCACTACGAAACACGTCTAAGTCCTACGAAAAACATAAAGACTCACCAATTCATTCGCTGCCCATTTCCCGGTCCGATTTATATGTTATGAAAGGTGCCCGCTGTCGGCCATGGAAACTCACTCGCCCGAAACACAAAAATTAAGCATACTATACAAACAGCCAGAGCATATTAAGGCCATTTGGACATCAGTCCAAGCTCAATGCAAGCACATCAGGGTTTGTCTGGCATTAATCCATGCTCAATGGACAAAATCAGGTGATGATGATGATGATTGGGGCTTAAGGGCGCCGCAATAATATAGTTACAAATCAGGGCACCAATCCATGATCCATATAGGTAACAATTTTGTATGTTTGTATTCTTCATTGCTATTAGCCGGTGGCGGAATATTTTAGGTGGATAGCATAGCACACATTTATTTACATAGCCAGCCAATTCATTCAATGCCCATTTCCCGGTCCGATTTATATGTTATGAAAGGTGCCCGCTGTCGGCCATGGAAACTCACTCGCCCGCCGGCCAAGGTCACTGGCCGTCATCTAGCGCCTCTTACGGCGGACGGCAAACTAATCTCGGCCGACGCCGTCGCCTGGCGAGTCCTGGCGAGTCTGCGTCTTGTCGTCAGAAATTGTTCACGTTTGTCTTCATCATAAGTTATCTATTAGCTAGAAGCGAAATATTTTGGGTGGATAGTGGCCAGTGCAGACTATCCGGGTGTATATTGTGTTTGTGAAACCCCGTCTTCGTGTTATCCTTGACGGTGTTGGGAAGAATAGCATGGTAACAAAAATATTGCAAAAATATTGTAACGCCTGTCAGGCTGCCTAAATATTACTCAGACAGGTTTGTGTTACGGTATAATTTAAAGAGGGTACATTTGCCTGCAAAGTAGTGAAGTCTCAGCGGTCTATGGTTAACAGTTTCCAAGTATACTGATTTATATACTGAAAAAGCTGTTTTTTATGTAAGTTGTTATAACTTTCGACTCGAACTAAGCTTTGCTCTGAACGACATGTAACACGCCAGGCCAATGCACTATCTGCCGAATCATGTTTATCGCATGTCGGTGTGACCCTCGGTTTGCGAGTCCCGGGAACGATGCGCGTTTGGCCGTTTTCGTCGGTTTGTGAATTTTGCCGTTTTCTATGTTAAACCAATGACACAGTTGTCGACAACACAGCTGCCGACACGTATGTTGGGTCTTGTTCAAATTTGAATACGATGGTCCACTTCTGCCACCAGACCTGCGTGGCAAATTGCACGCACCTCGCTGGAACGGTTGTCGAGTTATTAACCGATTTGTGTATGACCGTTACGTTATTTGATTTACACGTACGCTGGCGCGAACGGACGGACGGACATCTTATAATTAATAATATAAAATACAATGCAATTAGTACGTGTACAGCGTCGCCTGTAAACTTAACACAGGCTTAGACGTTCCACCGAAAATTAAACGCATATGCAATGTTAAACAGTGCTGTTTATCCCGTTTTGATGTACTGATTTGTAATTGTGATTGTGAATTGTGATATTGGGCATGAAGCCTGATAGAGACCTTTCCAGACTTGAATGGCGCTGAGTCCGTTAGAGAGGGTTCTTGCCAGGCCTGAGAGGGCTCAGATCAGGCGTCATGTTCAGGGGGATCCAAATGGCTCGCCTGGTGTCCGTTATAGGGTCCTCTGAGGCCTAGTAAGGTCCCTCTCAGACCGGCTTAGGGCCATCTGAGGCCTGGAAAGGGTCCTCTTAAACAGACCCAGACCCATTTCAATCCCGGCAAGGGTCATCTCTGACTAATGTATTGCCCAGCCAGGACTGCGACTCGGCCTCTCAAACCAGCGTAGGGTCCCTCTAAGGCTTGGTTAGGCCCTCTTAAGCGGGCTTAGAGTCCTCTCAGGCCCGTCCAGGACCCTCGCAAACCACCCCAGGGCACTTTCAGAACTGGCCAAGGCTCTCGCCGACAGGCGTAGGGGCTCTCTCAGACCCAGCGAGGACAAGGACTTTATCAGACCGATGTAGGGCACCGGCATGTAGCTAATAATTCACCCTGGGGGGGGGGGGGGGCACCTGACCTGCACAGGGACCTTTTGATTGTCTATGGCGCCCTTTGGTCTTTCAGAGAAGGCCCTGGTGGCCCTAAAGGGCCTTTAAAGTGCTCTAAACTCTCTCTCTAAAAACCACGCTTCGCGTGGTCTCCAGACTCTTAGAGAGCCCACGATACCATGTTTCGCGCAGTCTCGTCGGCCCTTTTCGGCGCCCCAAGAACGTTTCGGAGGGATATTGAGGGCACGTGCTCGTGTTTAGGAGGACACGTGCCCCCAAAGCCCCCTCCCCCTGGATCCGGCCCTGGCGCATATTCGGTTTTAAGACCGTCCCAAATTTGATAGTAGCAGCATGGCAGGAAATCAAGAGGTATATATTCATGTTCGTCACGGGCCCAACAACCCCAGCCCAGCCCGGCCCGGGCCCATGGACACCAAGTCCAGGCATGGAACGGGCCCAGTCAAATTAATAATATTGTGGCCCAGGACCGGTCCGGCACGTTCAGATTAAGCATATAATTATTTTCACAAAATTTACAATCACTATCCTAGCATATTTACTAGTATACTATAAATGTGAAACAATGAACAAACTACGAAAAAAACAGCCACAGCCACAGCAACAGTGAGTTGCTGTGGAAGTGAACTGCTGGTTAAACTATTGTTAACCTCTGACCTGAACTTGCGCGCATTAATTCAACATTCTCAGCTCAGGCCCGTCCAGAGCCCGGTCATTTCCTTAAAGTTGAGGCCTGGCCCAGGCACGGCCAGTCCCGGCCCGTGGCGAACTCTGGCAGATATGCAATGTCACGGACACCAGCCTAATGTTTTTCCCTGTTGATTATTCGAAGTCAAAACAACTTAAATATCACGGTTTTAGAGGTTTGAAACACTAATTACCCTAGCCGCGCAACGGAATAAACAATGATTGTTTAGTAACATATGTCAATCAAAAGATAAAGGGATTCCAATTTCTTTAAAACAAATACTATGACATTTTTCCCCTATGGTAAATACAAAATCATTTCTTTCGATTTGCAGGGTTAACTTTAACATTGTAAATTTTCCACTTATATACAAATATTTTCGCCACATCAGGTGCATTTCACCAAACAAGAATTACTGAATCTGTGGAACGGATAGTTAGTGCTATATGTACTAAAATTATGCCGTCATCCTTCGGTAAAGTTCGTTCTCATAGTTCTTAACCTAGGGTATACCCTACGCAGCGAGGTTTCCGCTATGCACACCAATATACTAACTGACTGGCCATGTAATGTTACCTTTACATATTTCACACCATCATGACATGGCGCAGAACATTTATTTTCCTGCTATTTTTCTCACCACCTCTACAGATCGAACGGGTGGCACCACAGGTCCCATAATTGCAGGTCAGGTACATTTGCACCCCACTTAGTTTCTTGGAGGGTTGTGACCCCAAAGGTTTCAAGCTGCATCCGTAGGGGGTAAAACGCACCCCTTGACACTCCTCATACTCCCTGGGTGGAAAAATTTCAAAAACTGTTTTCTGATATCTGATTTTTAGAAACCTTTTCGTATTCTTTTATTTCTATTTCTTAAATTTTTTCCCGTAAAATGCATTGAAATCGGTCAAAATTGCACAAAACTAAAATCACCACGTACATTTTCACGTAAATGCGTGTTCAAAGCTTGCGGCACTGTAGGTGGCACAATCAGTGGTTGACATTCCGGAGTTGTTTTTCTTTTTCTTTCATTTCGATCTCAAAAATGTTTTTCGAAAAATGCCTAAAAATGGGTCAAAATTGAAAAACACAAGAAAATCACCAACCTACATTTTCACGAATCCGGTAACAGTCAGGAAACACACATTGCCATCCTTTTGGCTTTTCATGACCACGTGAAGCATCTTTTGGTAATTTGCAATTAGAAATTGGTTCGAAATTGACCAAATTACGGTATCAACTAAATTACGGTATTGACCAAATTATGGAATTATCGTACGATTTTGACCCCAAGGCAATGCCCCGATCGTATTGCCGGCCACTAGTGTAAACAATAACTGACACATTGAACCACTGTGCGTTGGTATCGTCTATATTATGATAACATGAAAAGTCTGAGGTTAGGACGTGCCCAAAGATTGGACTTTTACCGTATCCATTGGCGGACCCAAGCGTTGCACTGAATTGTTACACCTTAAATTGTTACCTATATGGATCATGGATTGATGCCCTGATTTATAACTATATTGTTGCGGCGCCCTTAAGCCCCAATCATCATCATCATCACCTGATTTTGCCCATTGAGCATGGATTAATGCCAGACATACCCTGATTTGCTTGCATTGAGCTTGGACTGATGTCCAAATGGCCTTGATATGCTCTGGCTGTTCGTATAGTATGCTTAATGTTTTGTACTTCTTAAATGTCTGAAATGTAAAGATTTTAAAAGCTTTGTGGACATTCACTGGAGTTTCCATCCGCCGTTGATTGCAATCAGTGAATCTTGTTTTTTGCGAGTGACTCACATAGTCAGCTATTAAACTTGTATATTTTGCATTATTTTTGTGAACATTTACCATAAGCTTAATTATTATTAGTACAAATTTGGTTTTTGTTTGAGTGTGTTGTGGGAACTGGCAAAACCACAGTTAATTTTATTGATATTGCGTCAGTTCAGGGTATTTTTTTAATTTCTATTGAAAATGGGGTGCTGCTACCAAGTGAATAGGTATACTTTGATTTGTTTCAATATCTGTGGATTGGCTTGGGAAAAACATTGAGGCTGTATGAATGTAACTAATGTGGTGTTCTTTTCAAGACTGTGTCCTGTCATTGATATATTTTGTTGAAAAATGACACCCTGTGTAAATGAAACCCTATTTTTCACTATTTTTCCCGAGTTTTACTGTGAATTTCGCACTCCTTAATTTAAAGTGTATTGGATAATTGAAACCCTAAATCTGATGTATGGATGTAATGGCATGAACAGTCTGTGGAGAAAAAGACAGGTAAGAATTGGCATAGCTAATATCATATTCTGATGAAGCAATTAATTGGGAATTGATGAAGTCAAGCACATGTATTTTAGTCGAATATTGCCAATATTACCAGTGTCCTCACCCATAGCGGTAGGTGGCGCTAGTGACAGACTCCATGCGCCAATCGTGCTGAACCAGCTTGGCCGGGGATACACACAAAAATGACCCCAGCTCAGTTGGGGTATTTTTTTTTTCTGTGCCACTTTTGGTCGGGGCCACTCAAAATATTTGTACCATCCCTGACCATTGCCTTCCAGTTAACCGTCCGAATGCGCACAACGCAAGAATTCACCCCTCCAGGTCACCGTTTGACCTCAGGTCACCTGGAAAGGCGCTAATATTCATTTAACGAGCCGTCCAAATACATAGTCGTTGTTTACTGCCCGATTGTGTTCAAACTTATACGAAATGTTGGTGTCTATGAGTGTATTCGAACCCTGAAAGTATTTATCGTTAAGGTCACTCGTTTGTCCTCGGGAGGCCAATGAGTGCCCTCCATGTCAAATCTTGTTGGGTACCGCATAACTTTTTCCTTAAACCTATTTGTAACAGGGGGGCGGATTCCGCCCCCCCCCCCCTCATGTTTTTCGCAGATATCTCCAGAACGGCTAGGAGCAGGCCCATGAAATTTTGGGACTTTTCATAGAATTGAATAACACATTTGGAGTCAAAATTTTGTGTGACCTGAACCTGAACAGAGGCGGTCCCAGGGCACAGTTTTGGGTGGGTTCGGAGGCGACATTTGGCGATAATCCGGAAATGAGATCTTCACGGTTTCTTCGTAACTGCCTCAAGTATGAAGGGGTTACATCGGTTTACGGTGATTGCAACAAGTGCAAATTAGTTGATGTTAATGAAATATCATACAAATTGCATGGCAGAGGCGGTTTCAGGGGCTTGAAAAGGGGGGTTTCCAGGAAGTATTTAATGTTTGGCGGGAAGCCAATATAGCAATGTAAGGGGAATTTATAGCTATCAAGATGTAAAAGATAGATTCTGCTTCCATTATTTGCATGATTTATTACATATAGAGTTTCAGGGGCGTGTTCAGGCACATGAAAAGGGGGGGGGGGGGGTGACTGGCATGGTGATGACGATATGCCAGCGATAACGGCGCAATAGATGGTTACCATATAATGATATATGCACATATGAGGCCAGAAAAGGGCATAAAGTCATATTTTTGCAGAGGCGCGCTCAGGAATGGAAGAAAGGGGGTCATATTATTGCAAGGAAACTAAGAGGCATGGGCGTACAATGACATAACATACTGCTGTCATCAGATGAAAAACGCACCACAAGGTACTCTACGAACGATTATAAGATAATAGGCGAGTCCAGGTAGGGTGAAAAGGGGGGTAAGCAATGTTAATTGAAGTTGTAAGTGAAATACTCACTGTTGACTAGTTAGTATCATAATAGCGGATAATATACTTATCAAAAGGTTTTGCGCCGCCCCAGTTTGTATCCTGGTTACGCCTATGATGAAGTGCAACATGCAAAAAGGAACTATCTACGATCAGTAACATATTTATAGTGCTGGGTAGCCTCTTGTCTGCGGTTAATATTGTTTTCCAATTTGACCTCCCTTTTTCACTAACCTGGTACCGCCTATGGCAAAAAATATGATTTATAACTGTTCTGTCTAATGTCACAATCACATACCATTTCATTTATCAAAAAAGCAACATCAAAAAATGATTTTATTACGCATTTACTTCACCCCCATATTGAGTGACCTGCACACGCCTATGATTTTTGAATTTTCAAACTTCACCGTCATATATCAATTTCCAATTCAATCTCTATCGATTCCTATTAGTTGTGTTAAAATCGGTTCATAAACATGACAGCTATGTTGGATCAAAAATACCACTAAAATTTATAGTTTTTGCCCCTCTGTTGCCCCCTATCAAAAATTTAGATTTTTTTTATTATTTAGGAATGTAGATAATGTTGAGGGGAAGCAAACGCCGTTTCATTTTTGAAAATCGGACGGGTAGATCTCGAGATCTCCGGGGGGGCGGAATCCGCCCCCCCCCCCCCTGTTACAAATAGGGGTAGCCAGGAGCCTGTTACAAATAGGGTTAAAGGAAATAGTTCACCTTCAACATTGGTTTTAAACTGAGATATCAGTTTTGTAGCCTGTGTTGGATACCTCCACCTGCAAATTTTCTTGACTGGAAAGACTCTCCAGCGGATTTTTTTTTGTTCAGCGCAGGAATGCGATGCTGGCGAAAGAATGTTCTGCTGGATTTAGCCCGGTCAGAGGCTATACCATCAGCCAATCAGCTTGCAACTGGTGCTAGCAACCGAACCGCCGGCCGCCGGTTGGCACATCTCTAATGCTAGCCTATCCTTACGCGACTACATTCGAATCTGATTGGCTGAACCATTGTTTAAATTCGCGTGACGTCAGGACTCTGACACAGAGAGTATGCATATAGTTTTTATAAACAATAATAATTTATGGCCTTCTGTCCTGAATCGGAGCGATATAAGGCCATTTTTGACAATATAAAAATACATTGTATTAACCCTCGCCCTACGGGAGCTTTTTCACCTTCGCCACCTTGGGGGGCGGGGGGACTGACAGGCCCTCTGTTAACTTCCAAACCAAGCAACTTAGAGTTAGAACAATGCGGTAAGAACCAGCATGTTGCCTGTCATGAGAGGAATCGAACAGTATGCGACTTTTAGGTTTCAGGTCAACGGGTGACTTTCCAGGTCAAGTATGAATGACCTCGCATTTACCACGTCCAGAACAACGTTTTTGTACTCGGCAACCGGGTTTAGGCTAACATTTTGTCAGAGTAAACCCGATTGCCAATAATATTTAATTTACACTAACCTTTTGTCACTCTAAATCAAAACTAGTGTATTTTGATAGGAAACGTCCAGATGCGGGTTTATTCTGACTTTGGAGCATGTCAGCCTAAGCCCGGCTTAGCCTAACATAGCGAATTAAACGATTTAGGTAGTTCTCTCCCTTGCCACCAGGGGAATGAAATCTTGTATCTGATCTCGCCGGATGTTAAAGATATGGAAGTATTTTAGCTTCATATGGTTGCATCTTACAAACATAGTGGTGTTTCAATTCCGGCGTATATGTGTGGTGCTTACCACAGTGGTGAAGCGTGCTGAGGCGAGTGCGTCACTTCTGACGCTAAGCTTATGTGCTGATTGGGTCGCACAGTACACACAATCGTGCGCGTTATCGTACATAGGCCGGCTGCATCTTTTGTGAAGTGCTCGGCATGCCGTGAAATTGCTACCCATGAAAGAAAACGTAGCGGCAACGACTATACAAGGTGGGTTTTTGTTGTATCCTGATGGTGTAGCTTCGATGGAAATTGAAACGTCGATATAGACTATCTGTGTTCTAATGGTGAGGTCATTGGAGATCTGCAAGGAAAAGGGGCTAGGTGCAGGGGCGCAGCCAGACCTTCGGCAAGGGAGGGGCACGGAATCTCCAGAGGGCCCCCTAGGCCAAAGGCCCCCCAAACAAAAACGCGAAATAGTATATCCTCGGATTTATGCCTCTATATTTTGCAGGGTCCTAAATTATCGAGAAGAAAAAAAACGTCGGACAGACCCATGTTGAACAGATTCCATGCGTAGATTGACTGATAAGTACGTAGTCTGATCCAAAATAATGTGCGGCAACTGACTCCCTTTGGCACCATGTGAAGTATTAACACGCGCACCGACATGGGGTGTGGATATCCGCCCATCAGAGGTCTTCGTAAATATTGGGAAAACGGCGGTGTGTAGCGCCACCAAACTTAGCATAGCTCTTTGGGCATCAATTATCCACATTTTGTGTAATTTTGTATCTCGAGTCATCTCAGGTCAGGTCAACAGGTCCTGTTAAGTGAACCCACCTCCAAGCAAGTTTTTGAAAGTTAACTGACCCCACCTCCAAGCAATTTTTTGAAAGTCGTGCCAAAGTGATTGACCGAGCGGTTTCAAACTCACAGGACTTAATAAGGTCATAAGTACCTACAATTCGTTTATCTTGGATTTATAATATCGGTGACCTAAGGTCAGATCCAGGGGCGCAGACAGACCTTCGTCAAGGGGGAGGGAGGCACAGCATCCCGAGGGGCCTCCTCGATCAACCCCCCCCCCCAAAAAAAAATGTCACAAAATGGTATATCCTCGGATTTGGGCCACTATATTTTGCCTGGCCCCAAATAGTCGCAACAAAAAACGTCGGACAGGCCCATGTCAAACAGAACCTATGCGTAGATTGACTGATAAGTCTTAGTCTGATCCCAAAAAAATGCGGCAACTGATCCCTGTTGGCACCATGATGTGAAGTATTAACACGCGCACCGACTTGGTGGGCGGATATCCGTCCCCCGAGGTTTTCGTAAATATTGTAAAACGTCGACACGCAGCGCCGCCAAACTTGGCGTAACTCTTTGGGGAACAATCATCCAAATTGTGTGCCATTTTTTATCTCGAGTCATCTCAGGTCAGGTCAACAAGTCACGTTAACCCTATTTGTAACAGGGGGGCGGATTCCGCCCCCCGCCCCTCATGTTTTTCGCAGATATCTCCAGAACGGCTGGGAGCAGGCCCATGAAATTTTGGGACTTTTCATAGAATTGAACTCCGCATTTGGAGTCAAAATTTTGAGTTCTTAACTTGAACAGAGGCGGTTCCAGGGCAAAGTTTTGGGTGGGTTCGGAGGCGCATTTGGCGAAAATACGGAAATGCGATCTTCACGGTTTCTCCCTAACTGCATCAAGTATGAAGGAGTTACATCGGCTTACCGTGATTGCAACAAGTGCAAATTAGATGATGTTAATGAAATATCATACAAAATTGCATGGCAGAGGCGATTTCAGGGGCTTGAAAAGGGGGGGGGGGTTTCCAGGAAGTATTCAATGCTTGGCGGGAAGCCAATAGAGCAATGTAAGAGGAATTTATAGCTATCAAGATGTAAAAGATAGCTTCTGCTTCCATTATTTGCATAATTTATTACATATAGAGTTTCAGGGGCGTGTTCAGGCACATGAAAAGGGTGACTGGCATGGTGATGACGATATGCCAGCGATAACGGCGCAATATACGTTTAGCTTATAATAATATATGCACATATGAGACCAAAAAAGGGAATAAAGTCATTTTTTTGCAGAGGCGCGCTCAGGAATGGAAGAAAGGGGGTCATATTATTGCAAGGAAACTAAGAGGCATGGGCGTACAATGACATAACATACTGCAGTTTTCGGATGAAACACGCACCACAGGCTACTCTACGAACGATTATAAGATAATAGGCGAGTCCAGGTAGGGTAAAAAGGGGGTAAGCAATGTTAATTGAAGTTGTAAGTGAAATAGTCACTGTTGACTAGTTAGTATCATAATAGCGGATAATATACTTATCAAAAGGTCTTGCGCCGCCCTAGTTTGAATCCTGGATACGCCTATTGTGAAGTACAACATGCAAAAAGGAACTATCTATGATCAGTAACATATTGATAGTGCTGGGTAGCAACTTGTCTGCGGTTAATATTTTTCCCAATTTTACCCCCCTTTTTCACTAACCTGGTACCGCCTTTGGCAAAAAATATGATTTATAACTATTTTTTATAATGTCTCAATCACATACCATTTCATTTATCAAAAAAGCAACATCAAAAAATGGTTTTATTACGCATTTACTTCACCCCCATATTGAGTGACCTGCACACGCCTATGATTTTTGAATTTTCAAACGTCACCGTCATATATCAATTTCCGATTCAATCTCTATCGATTCCTATTAGTTGTGTTAAAATCGGTCGATAAACATGAAAGCTATGTTGGATCAAAAATACCACTAAAATTTGTAGTTTTTGCCCCCCTGTTGCCCCCTATCCCAAATTTTTATTTTTTTATTATTTATAAATGTAGATCGTGTTGAGGGGAACCAAACACCGTTTCATTTTTTAAAATCGGACGGGTAGATCTCGAGATCTCCGGGGGGGCGGAATCCGCCCCCCCCCCTGTTACAAATAGGGGTAGCCAGGAGCCTGTTACAAATAAGGTTAAGTGATCCCACCTACAAGCAAGTTTTTGAAAGTTTGTGGTCGTGCCAAAGTGATCGACCGAGCGGTTTGAAACTCACAGGATTCATTTAGGCCATAGCCCATAAGTACCTACAATTCGTATATCTCGAATTTGTAATATCGGTGACCCAAGGTCAATTCGATTTGATAAACTTCCATTATAAGTAAATGGAGAAAATAGAAACACGTAGAAATCCACAGAAAACACTTAAATTTGACCAGTTTTCACCAGGTGCAGAGGTCGATAAAACTTCCAACGCTCCACCGTTCGTTGGAGCAAGATAATCGTGTCAAATTGTCATCATGGAGCAACAACCCGTCAATCTGTATTCCACTAACAAATTTCGGATTGGTACCTCTAACATCGGGTCCTGTCAAACAACATAAATTTGCAGCTCTAAAATTGCCCGGATTAGTGCACGCTCGGCCAACCACCAGCATCGCTCACTCACTTTCTCCTGGTTTCAACGCTCCCAGAAGTCAATAAGGGTCTGCTCCGCACCAACATTTCGGGAATCTCACCCCTGTTAACATCAGCGTTGGAGACTGTTGGAACCCCAGCTTCCAACAGCCATGGAAGTAAGGCTCATTTTGCCATTGATACGGGCAAGAAGTCGCTCTAAGGAACTTGCTGCGGACATGAAACTTTTATCGAGCACGCCGTTTAACGTCGCACCCGCGTCAAACAAATAATTCCGGAGTAAAACGTTTTGATGACGTAAATATTATATTTAAAGAAAACAATCTATTTAAGTAAGATTACAAATCATAACAAGATTTTATTGAGGAAACTGAATTAAAATATAGGTTTAAAATTGGGTTATTAAGAATTTGTAATTTTGTAATTTATTTTATGACGTCATAAATACGAGATATCTGACATGTCTTTGTTTGGCGTTGAACATGTGTTATAACTGGTGAATTTTATTCAGTGTATATAATAGACGATTAGCCATTCTGATTCATAGTGTTCCAGTCCAGTTTCGAGTCATTTTAGTTTGTTATAGTAACCTTGATTTTAGTTTGAGTTGGCTGAACATACAGGTATGGCACCAGTATACCCTTGAGTACCTTGAGTATACCTATCAAGCTCGTAAGTTAGGTGTAGATATCATGACTTTGCTTTCCATGGCCTCAAGAAGGACCTGAAGAAACAAATAGAGAGATGAGATATGGAGAGATTCCATCAGGGACAGTCAATGCGACTCAAGAATACTGGTTTTGGTGTTGGTAGACAATAGCAGTCTTGGACTCAATCTTCAGGTAAGATCTGAAAATTGCTGCCCATTTGTGGTTTAATTTGTCAGTATCATTGCCAATGACATAGGCCTTGGAGCTAGATGGCAGGGGGCATATGATTCCCCAGCTTTGCATGGGTTCTGCCACAGGGTGAGGGAGGGTGGGACTGAGGGTACATGGAGCTTGGTGGGATTTGAACTTAAGCTCGTGTAGATGCTCTGCACCTCAAGTGGTCTGCCGACCCATGGACCATGGTGTGTCCTGTCCAATTTAAAAAAAAGTATTTTTAGCAAGGTACCTACCTACTATTCAAGAACTACACTGACAAAGGTGTACTACCAAGCGTCCATCTGCGAGAAAACCAACAAAGTGTTAATCTATTGATAAGTTTTGTTTGACAGGCATGCACCCATTTACACAAATAAATTTAGCCTACAACAGACATGAACCCACCAATTGTATTAATAAATACAAATTTGTTCTGTTAGGTTATAACTTATAAATATGAAATTAATTTGTAAATACCTCTTAGGATTTTCATCAGAGCAACTATTGAGAAATATGTACATGAATGTCACCAGAAAAATATTATGTTTGTGAACAGAGGTATAATTTATCCAGCTCAGGCTGAATACAATCAATAAAGAATCAAATTCAGATGTAGGCAATGTATGGGAAAATAAGCGTAGGTAGCTATGGCTGGGCATAGTTGTTGGTTGGTGTAGCCAGTGACAGCCAGTCTTCCAATATTGACTCAGTGGAAGTCCTGGGGCATCACACTCACACACGCTGGTTGCATGAGCATTACTACCGCCATCTATTGGTATAGTATTGCCATTGGTTCCACATATTACTGTTAGAGGTCTCAAAGGTCGTGTATTGATCTTTGCCACACCAGTTACAGATCAAGGATTCGGTCAAGGAGTGCGCCACATAGCAAAGTGGGCCACCAGGCCTTGGTGGCCCCCTCAGGCCTTGGTGGCCCCCTCAAGCCTTGGTGGCCCCCTCAAGCCTTGGTGGGCCCTTTTGACCTTGCAAACAAATGTAGGCCAGAATAGGCCCCTTTAGTTCAAAATATGCCTTTCACATACCAAAATGGGCCTCTTCAAACCAGAATTGGCCCTTTTCAAGCCAGAATGGGCCTTCCGGAGGTCAGAGTGGGCAAATTTACTTGCAAGTTGTTTGAAAACGAAGTGGAATCCGTTTGGAGTAACTTTGATTGGCTATGGGCCCGTCAGGATATTGGCCCATTCGAGGCTCAAATCCAGAGGGGGGCAGGGGGCATGGCCCCCTGCCCCCCTCTGGATCCACCAGGGATGGGAAAAGTTACCATTCTGCCGTTCTAACCGGTGACAAATCTATAGCCATCGGTGACAAATTTTAGTCTGAAGATAAGTAGCAGTAGGCACCACACACATATAATGAGTAAGTAATATAAGTAATATAATAATAAGTAAGTAAGTAATCTCTGCAGATACTCAACTATGTCAAAATATCGAAATTCCATCTCGAAACTGAAATTCAACTTCGAAAACCAACAAAGATCACTTATAATCTTATTTATCGAAACTTGCATCTCGATATTGGCAAAATCTTTCAGCTCTAAATCTTTCAGTAGTACAAGGAGCTCGTGTGTTCACGGACATAAAGCGTACGCAATTTCATCCAGAATGAGCACTGTCAGCAGGCTGCCCGCTGGGATTTGGCACGTGCGCCCTCTATACAATCGAATGGAGAACGGCGCCATGTGGCGTTGGTGTCGCCGTTGTCACCGTTGGAGCTCACGGTTGATTGGTTGAGTTTTGCTGTCGTTTGCCGATCACAGTTTAAGATAGAACAGGTCTATTGTTTACACCCAACTGAAAGCCGTAATCCCACTCAGGGGGGTGTCACCCGGGATTCCCCATTTATCGGCTGCTGAGCGGCTCAGCATTAGCGATGATGTCACTGGTGCTCTGGTCCAGTCGTGGCCAGCCCGTCGCCGCAGCTGCTCTTTTGAGCGTTTTGCGGTCTTTTGACGGGTGTTGACGAGCGGAAATTTGAAGTCGCCGCCGTTAGATAAGTAAGTTAGGTAGTTAGGTTGCAAGTCTATGCTTTTTAAATAATTTGATTTTAAAAGTTTGTTTTTAGCATATCTTGAACATTAAGCCAAAACAATGTCATTCCTCGCCTCTCAGCCAGACCAGGGCAGCGTATGGCCGTCTCGCCCCTCAGCCGGACCGGTGCAGCGTATGCCCGTCTCGCCCTCAGCCAGACCGGTACAGCGTATGGCCGTCTCACCCCTCAGTCAGACCTGCAGCGTAAGCTGTCTCGCCCCTCAGCCAGACCGGGGCAGCGTATGGCCGTCTCACCCCTCAGTCCAGACCTGCAGCGTAAGCCGTCTCGCCCTTCAGCCAGACCGGGGCAGCGTATGCCCCCTCCCCCTCAGCCGGACCGGGGCAGCGTATAGCCGTCTCAACCCTCAGTCAGACCGGTGCAGCATATGAGCGTCTCGCTCCTCAGCCAGATCGGGGCAGCGTATGGCCGTCTCACTCCTCAGTCAAACCGGGGCAGCGTATGGCCGTCTCAACCCTCAGTCAGACCGGTGCAGCGTAGGGCCGTCTCGCCAGTCGCCCCTCACACAGACCGGGCAGCGCATGGCCGTCTCCCCCTCAGCATGAATTAAGGGATGGGTAATTCTCCGCGGTAAACGCAATCTTAAATAGGATCGTACCTTAGGCGCAACTATCCGTATCCCGTTCGAAATATTCGCACCGCACCGCACCGAGCCGAGTGCGGGGACAACCGAGTCGGACCACAGCACCAGTGACGTCACGCTAATGTTGTGCGATTGGGGCGCTAAAATCCCCGGATGACTCTATCTCTCTTATACGGCCTTGATCCCACTTATGTGAATTCGAATTCTTTATTATTGCCGTCCATCCGTCCATCCATAATCCATATTTAAATTGCATTTATCTATGGACTGGGAGATGCTTTGTCATGGTTGATTAGGGTAAGATAGTACTTGTTTTGTGTTTGAGGGAAACGTTCGTGAATTGTATCTTTTTGAAGATTTCACAAGGTATCTGAGGTTTGAGAATTTCCAAATTTGCTATATCAATATTGCTATTGTAGTAAAAACCACCGTTAGCACTGGATCAGAATCGCTATAGCATAGTTCATCAAAATGGACCAGCCATGCCAGGCACAGGCCAAGTCCAATTGAATTGCCTGTTTGTGCTTTCACCTATTAATGCATTAAATCAGAATACTGGGTTTGTTTATAGAAGGGTTGCCCTGGACCAACTCAACCTTGATCTGACTCAGACTAAACTGAAACCTGAAGTTGATCAATCATGGACCGGGGTGTCGCCACCACTGGGGACGCTAGGGACATTGTCCCTAGTAATTTTCAGTCCTTCCTAATATGGCCCATGTTAAAATGCATGTGCACTTGGGCTTGTCCCTACAAATTTTGAAACCGTGGTGACGCCATTGTGATCAGTGACATGTATGTGATCAGACTCAGTGACATGGTGATTGGAGGACTGCTCAAAACCTTTCAAATTTGATCATTTAATATGGGTAGTTGGAATCAGCACAATAATTAGCTAAAGCTGTGTGATGCCTTGGGAGGGATGTGCAAACATTCCGTATATGAAGCCATGAGACTTGAGCTAAAACTTTTCCAATGATTGTTCATGTTTGTAAATTACTGTACAGGTACTGGTAACGGTGGGGCTGGCGTCACCGGTGATGGTAACGGTGGGGCTGGCGTCACCGTCGCGGCCGGGCAATCAAATCAAGGTTCAAGGTTACTATCACCGTTGTTGGTCTGGAGTCATGGGGAAGCTTAATGACGTCACCAGATTCTGGCTACGAGCGATTCTTATGCGGACCTGATCGGACTTAATGGCTACGAGCAGTAGGTTTCGTCGCGATCGGACTTAATGGCTGCGAGCTGTATGCTGACCCGATCGGACTTAATGGCTACGAGCTGTAGGCCGACCCGATCGGACTTAATGACTAAGAGCTGTAGGCCGACCCGATCTGACTTAATGGCTACGAGCTGTAGGCCGACCCGATTGGACCCAATGGCGGGGTTAGGTTAGGTTAGATTAGTTAAGTTTAATTAATTCCGATCGGTTCGGCCTACCGCTCGTAGCTATTAAATCGGGGCGGCCTAAGATTCGCTCGTATCTGGTGACGTAATAAAGCTTCCCTATGACTCAAGACCAACAACAGTGATAGTATCCTTGAACCTTTATTTGATTGCCCGGCCGCGACGGTGACGCCAGCCCGCGACGGTGACGCCAACCCCACCGTTACCCAGGTACTTGCCGGAATTACTTTATTTTTGTACTGTGCTGGAAAATTTCTTCATGTTTGCACTGATTAGTGATCAGTATTGTCTAACATTCATTCTGATAGCATAACAAGTGCAGGGGTTAAGATGTGTCTGAGGTTACGGTAGTTGCCATTACCAATTGTTTAACCCTCACCTTATGAGCTTTTTTCACCTTCGCCCTACGGGGGGGGGGGTTCTGACAGACCCCCTGTTAACTTCCAAACCAAGCAACTTAGAGCAATGCAGTAATAACCAGCATGTTTCCTGTCATGAGAGAAATCTAACAGTATGTGATTTTTATGTTTCAGGTCAATAAGTGACCTTCCAGGTCAAGTGAATGACCTCAGATTTACTACGTCCAGAACAGCGATTTTGCTTTTCAGAAAACCTCAAAATTAGAAATTGATAAATGTAAATAAAAAGGCATGTTCCTAGACCAGTTTTGGCTCAGAAATACAGAAAAGGTATTTATTTGTTCGTATCTTGTCAAAAAAAGAGTTTTTTTTAAAAAAACAAATGATGTCATCAGTTTCTTACACTTAGGAGCCATCACTCAGACAAAAATGAATATATTGCTTTCAAATTTGGTATGGGTATTGTCCATACTCGGTTCGCTCACATTTATTCCAGTGTTTCTAAAATATTTGAAAAGTTTAATTTTGTGGGGATTTTTCCAAATTTGTTCTTTCTTTTAGGGGTCAAAAACCCAAAATTTTGCAAATCCGAGATTGTCATTTTAAAGAAAATGCCATTTTGTATCATTGGTGAAATGAGTTTGCAATTTCCTTTAAAACGCTGTTTTCTTCCATGTTTCAAATATTTATCGTTTTTCCACCAACATGACGTCATCAAAACAAGATTATCTCCCAAACTACTCAACCAATTTCAATTACATTTTTACAGCTTACGTATAATTGTTGTAAACTCAGCTACCGACAATGTCAGTAAGATGCGCCGCATGTGTAAAAAGTTATTCAAGAAAAAGATCAGGGGGAGGGGCTGTCAGCCCCCCCCCCCCGTAGGGCGAGGGTTAATGTGTGGACAAGTTATGATATATTGGTCAAAGGCACAATGGCACAAATGTGATTTGTTGAGAAATCTGTTTCACAAAATGCTAAAGCTAATCCCATTTTTATTTTGTTATGAATTATTACAGGATTAAAAAACAGCAAAAGTTGCTGATAATTTCTTTGAAAGCAGGGAAGTGTCAATTTTTTGTTAGATTTCATGTGTTTTTCAGAGGATATAACCCTTCCACCCCTCCAAATCTGCTGGTTTAGTGTCTGATGTGATATGCTGAGGTGCTTTCAAGATGTCTCAGTGTATGACATTTTCCTCTAAAGTTGTCCATGTATGTGCTGAACTTGAACTTGGTAGGTAAGTACAGGAGCATTGCTATGCAATTTTGAGTTGGGTGGGGGGGGGGGCTTTTGTGCCAGGTGTTTGTCACCCCTCCCCACTCCAGTAAGACTAATTTGAAATCCTGCTAAGCTGGGGTTTTTCATTTCATGTATTTTCAATATGTTAAAATGTGTTATTTTTTGGCAATCTTTGACTAAGGAACATATTTGCCTGCTGGTGCACAATATGGCAGCACATTATGATGTCATAGTACTGTGTGGCAGGTGGCAGCATTGCAAAAGCAACAACATAGTGCACCAAGGCAATATTTTAAACTTTATTCCTATGTCTGTCAGTACTATATGTTTTGTCTTGGAAAAATTGGAAAATTTGTAGAGAAAAAAACTGGTGACAAACTTGTAGCTTCAGATCCCAACGGTGACACACAGCTAGGGTTTCCCAGCCCTGGGATCCACCACTGTGCCACACTGTCATGGCTTCCCTATTGGACTAGTGGGGGTTTGTAGGTCTAGAGCTGGTTCATTATGCATTGTTGTGGGGGTGGGGGACTGGACGAAATTGGGAGAGGGGAATACGATTTGGTCCCATGTCCCCTGTGGCAGAAACTAATCAGAAAATATATTTCCTGATGATACTCACCTCACACATAACATATGTTTCACTACATTATATTGCATGCCCCTGACAATTATGCTCTGCACTAGCTGGCTCAATCAATCTCAGTTATTGGTTGAATTGGTTTTACAGTCTTATGAGCTAATAACAGCTCGCTTTTGTGTTACTCAGATTTTACTTCATTTCTATTGAATTTGTATTTAGTAGATAATCAGTTTGTAGAGAATCAATGTTCAGTCTGCTTTTGAAGAGCAAGCGTTTTTCTTTCTTTTATTCCAATATGAAAATAATATGTATCGACTGTACGTCACCAATACCATGCCATATGTGAAGAGAGGCAATATCAGTAGATAATTGGTATGTAGATAAAACAGAAAGGCAAAGGCCACACATGTTCAATTTGCATGTGATTTGTTGTCAGGCGGGAAGGGGCGCTGGACTCTAGAGTCGCCGATCGCCCGCAGAGGGTCGTCCGGGGCCAGAGAGGCGGCCAGTCCGACCATCCTCGCCGCCAGCGCGCAGCGACGGGCCCGCACGGGGGCAGTCCCGCCTCCGCCATCAGGGCGTCCACCGGGCACCCAGTCACCACTCGGGCGGACGTTCAGGGCTCCCGGTCGATGGTCGTCAGGTGGGACGCAGACGCCGCCGGCATCCATGCCGCCTTGCAGTGCTCCAGCGCCCCTCTGATGTAGCCGTTCGCAACGGTAACTGTGCTTCGCCGAGTCCCCAGCTCCGACCCGTCAGCTTGCGCAGCTGGGCGGTGCGCGGCTTTACCTCGTGACGCAGCGTCGACGTGCGGTCAGACAGTGTGCGGACTGACATCGAAAACTAGTGAAATAGTAATTTAGACACATATTGAGACTTCAGCAGTAAGTGTTTCGATTGTTTCATGATATGGGCGCCAATAATGAAATAAATCGCATAAGAGAAATGCAATGTTTTGTTTACACAGGGAAACGTGCGCTGAGGCAGGTTTTGATGTGGTCTATTTTGGAGAAAGTGTCCAGTTAGCATCATTCGTTGGAGAAAGTCTAAGCAGTTTCTCGACCTCTGACCAGGTGCCTACACCATTCTTGTGCCAAATGCAAAGATCCAAGTCACATTTTTGTTATGTGACCTCTACGAGGTCAACTCAGGTGACCCAAGAGGTTACGTGTTTTTTATATTCAATAACTCTTTGCCAAATGAAGGTAGATACAAATCAGAGTAATGGAGTTATCAACAATATGCTTCGCTCGTCGAGACAAGTTGATTTATGTACAATATGAACTTCATCTGCCTTGACCTGAGCACAGGACAGGTCAATTTTCGAATATGACCTAACTAGGTCATGATCATCCAATATACCATTCGATGTGTCTCGACAGATAACCACAATGGTGAAAACTGTAGGTATCACTCTATCATGCGTATCTCAAAAGTTATTCCCTAAAAACAATTCCGCTATTTTGAGAATGTTTCATGTTCGATGGCCTTCCCTGAGCTAGCTATTGACCCGAGATTAAATCTGATAAAGCGATGAAGCCTGAGTGACAACAAATTAAATTATCTTTCGCACTGGCAGATCCAGCCTCCCTCCGTGGGGGCATCTTTCAAGGTACCCCCATTTTCCCCCGCAGATTTGGGCCGGTCACCTTACTTTGGTATTTGAGCTAAGAAATTCACTTTTCAAATTCACAACAACAAAAATATCCGAAAAAAGTTTTTCCTATTTTGGACGGTCAAAAACACAAAATTTCGAATATTCGAGACAGCCATTTTGAAGAAAATGTAATTTATTTTCTTTTGACGTTTTTATTTGCAATTTGCTTCAAAACTCTATTTTCTACGATTGTTCAAACATATATCGAATTTCCGCCAAAAATGGCATGACATGGCGTCATTAAAACGTCATTATTTCCCTCAATACTGCATCAATTTAATTGGACTTTGAGTGAGAAGGCGTAGAATTGATGCAGAAAAATGTACTGAAAGATTGACGTTGATATCTATCACAGTTGTGAAATTATTGAGAAAATCCGTGATGGGGCTGATTCTGCCCCCCCCCCGAGTGGGGTGCGGGTTAACCCTATTTGCAACAGGGGGGGGGCGGATTCCGCCCCCCCCCCACATGTTTTTCGCAGATATCTCCAGAACGGCTGGGAGCAGGCCCATTACATTTTGGGACTTTTCATAGAATTGAATACCGCATTTGGAGTCAAAATTTTGAGTTCTTAACCTGAACAGAGGCGGTTCCAGGGTATAGTTTTGGGTGGGTTCGGAGGCAATATTTGGCGATAATACGGAAATGCGATCTTCACGGTTTCTTCGTAACTGCCTCAAGTATGAAGGAGTTACATCGGTTCACGGTGATTGCAACAAGTGCAAATTAGTTGATGTTAATGAAATATCATTAAAATTTCATGGCAGAGGCGGTTTCAGGGGCTTGAAAAGGGGGGGGGGGGGGTTCCAGGAAGTATTCAATGCTGGGCGGGAAGCAAATAGAGCAATGTAAGGGGCATTTATAGTTATCAAGATGTAAAAGATAGCTTCTGCTTCCATTATTTGCATAATTTATTACATATAGAGTTTCAGGGGCGTGTTCAGGCACATGAAAAGGGGGGTGACTGGCTTGGTGATGACGATATGCCAGCGATAACGGCGCAATAGACGGTTAGCTTATAATTATATATGCACATATGAGGCCAGGAAAGGGAATAAAGTCATTTTTTGCAGAGGCGCGCTCAGGAATGGAAGAAAGGGGGTCATATTATTGCAAGGAAACTAAGAGGCATGGGCGTACAATGACATAACATACTGTAGTTTTCGGATGAAACACGCACCACAGACTACTCTACGAACGATTATAAGATAATAGGCGAGTCCAGGTAGGGTAAAAGGGGGTAAGCAATGTTAATTGAAGTTGTAAGTGAAATAGTCACTGTTGACTAGTTAGTATCATAATAGCGGATAATATACTTATCAAAAGGTATTGAACCGCCCCAGTTTGGATCCTGGATACGCCTATTATGAAATACAACATGCAAAAAGGAACTATCTACGATCAGTAACATATTTATAGTGCTGGGTAGCAACTTGTCTGCGGTAATATTTTTTCCAATTTTACCCCCCTTTTCACTAACCTGGTACCGCCTATGGCAAAAAATATAATTTGTAACTGTTTTGTCTAATGTCACAATCACATACTATTTCATTTATTAAAAAAAACACATCAAAAAATGGTTTTATTACGCATTTACTTCACCCCCATATTGAGTGACCTGCACACGCCTATTATTTTTGAATTTTCAAACGCCACTGTCATTTATCAATTTCCAATTTAATCTCTATCGATTCGTATTATTTGTGTTAAAATTGGTCGATAAACATGAAAGCTATGTTGGATCAAAAATACCACTAAAATTTGTGGTTTTTGCCCCCCTGTTGCCCCCCTATCAAAAATTTAGATTTGTTTATTATTTAGAAATGTAGATCGTGTTGAGGGGAACCAAACGCCGTTTCATTTTTGAAAATCGGACGGGTAGATCTCGAGATCTCCGGGGGGGCGGAATCCGCCCCCCCCCCCCTGTTACAAATAGGGGTAGCCAGGAGCCTGTTACAAATAGGGTTAAGTGTCACCGGGGCTGCTTGAATTGCATCAGGTGCGCTGTTTTGTCTATCATTGAAAGAAAGGGATACATACAAACTTCAAATTCAATCACTCGAGAAAAGAAAAGAAAAATCCGTTTCATGAAGTTTTCTCCTAACATCATTGTTTTTCACGTTCAGTGCAGGGAACGTGCGGGGGGGGGCATACTTGCATTGAGTGCCCCTCTAAAATTCCTGTGGAAGGGGGGGGGGGGGTATTTATCCCTGATGCCCCCTGGATCCGCCAGTACCAGCAATCATGCCGCGAAGCGGCGCGAAATTTTCCGTGGGGGCTGCTTGAATGGCATCAGGTGCGCTTTTTTCTCTATCATTAAAAAAAGGGAACATACAAACTTCAAATTCAATCACTCGAGAGAAAAATACTTCCGTTATCATGAAGTTTTCTCATAGGATCATTGTTTTTCACGTTCAGTGCAGGGAACGCGCGGGGAGGGGGCATACTTGTATTGAATGCCCCTCTCAGATTCCTGTAGAGGGGGAGGGGCATTTGTCGCTGATGCCCATTGGACCTGCCAGTGCCAGCAATTATCGCCAAGGAGAGCCTCTGCCAGACACTTACCTAATGGAATTCATTTTCCTATTTTCCAAATTTGTATAAGCTATTGCGAAAGTTGTGTCATGCCGCGAAGCGGCGCCAAATTTTCCGTTTTTTGACTGTGGATAGCTGGATTTTGACTGCTGTAAAGACGATTTTACGATAAATTGGGAACGCGCGCGGGGGGGGGGAGGCACCTCTTTCGCTACCTCTTTTTGTTCTCGAGATATAGACGGGTTTTGGTAAGGACACCCGTTTATGGCCTACATTTTACCTTTGTTGACCTCTGGTGACCTCAATGGCCTAAATGACCTGACCGAAAATAATGACTTAGTACTTTCATTCGACCTTGTTTGTTTCGAGCTATCTAACCTGTTTCTGTTTGTCGCTATACGTTGCATGACTTTTGAAATCTTGCATGGGCGGGTATCCACCCCCCCCCCCTCCCCGTCGGTTCGAACTTGGTGCGAACCCCGTCTGTGCGTGGGTTAACCATTTTAGATGCACGCACAAGGCACCTTGAAGGTCCCAGCAGCAACACAATCAATAAGAGGCAACGCGGAACGTCTGGCCCTCAACATTTTACGTTGTCCCGATTGCTCACGTTTGCGACATATTACATTGGAAACACATAAATTCGAGGTAATTCACAGTCACTAATGTGTAGACTATGGATTGTGGAGGGGCTTTACGCGAAACGATCCGTTATAAGTTTGGAAAAACAACTTCAGAAAATAGCAACGTATAAAACTTCTGTTGAAAATGTTAAGCACTCACGGGATTTTAAAGTAGCTTGTCTTAGTTTATGGCCACTGGCAGATCCACCAGGGGGGGGGGGGGCAAGCTGACATTCCCCAAACCGCCCAAATTCGTCCAAAATGTGACATATTTTCGGATTTAAAAAGACAACTTAACCCACGCCCCGCTGGGGTATTCGGTCGAACACGCTAGGTAGGGGTGGGGGGGGGGGGGGGCAGATTCTGCCCCTTCGTTATATTCCGAACCAACAACCGCAGCGAGACGCGTATTCGAAAGCTCTCAATGAGCCGCATCTAACTTTTACGATACATTTTCCAAATAAGGTCACATCTCAGGACACGGCCAGGTCAAAAGTCAAAATTAAGGTATTTTAGTTTTGGGGTCATTCTTTCCACCCAAAGCCTTAGATTGAGACTACTATCGCACAAAGTACTCTCAAAGGTATAATGCATCTCACGCATTAGGAAAAAGTGAAATTGTAAGCAAATATCAAGGTCAATATCAGGTAAAAAAAGGTCACTTTTGGCAAGAGGTCTACGAAGGTTATTTTACACGTAGAATTTGATAGTAGCAGCCATTTTCACAACCTGACACCATATATGGTCAAGGTCAGGTCACATAAAGTCAAAATTTGAAATTGATTCATCTAAATAAAAAAGGCATGTCTCTAGACCAGTTTTGTCTCAGACAAACAGGGGTGGCATTTATTTGTCTGTATCTGGTCAATAAAAAACAAAAAAAACGTAACTTAAAAAATGACGTCATGAGTTACTTATACTTACGGAGCCATAAGTCAATTAAGATATTGCTTTTAAATTTTGTTTGGGTATCGTCCATACCTGGTTCACTCAGATATATTCCGTTTTTCATATCTTCAAGAAAGAAAAAAATGTGAAAAGTTTCCTGGAAAATTGTATATTTTTATTTTTAAGAGTCAAAAACCCAAACTTTGGCAAATCTGAGATGGTAGTTTTGAAGAGAATGCCATTTCCTTTCTTTTGACGTTTTTTATTTACAATCTGCTTCAAAACTCAATTTTTTACGATTTGTCAAACATTTATCGTTTTTCGACCAAAAATGGCGTGACATGACGTCATTAAAACGTCATGATCTCCCAAAGTGCTACATCAATTTCATTGAACTTTTGTGAAAAGACGTAGAATTAATGCAGCATAAGGTACTGTAAGTTGTACGTCGATACCTATCATAGGAGTTGGGCTGAGGGGCCGAGGCCTTCTCCCATTGGGCCGAGGGGCACTTCGGGCCCCTCGACCCAATGGGGGGGGGGGCAAGTGCCACCTGTGCCCCCCCCCCCCCTGGCTGCGCCCCTGGTCATGACGCACGTGTGCAAGAGTCATCTGGTACCACCAGCATTAAACACTTACGTCTGCCTGCTGGTTTCCACACTAGTGCTAACCCGTCCGCTCCGCTGGATGATTAGCTGGCATCTCCGGGATGGAGGTATCCGCACCAATTCAGCACGTTAATTAACTGGACTGGAACTGGAACTGCATAGGACATAATTACCTATTACCCGTCAAGGGATCACCGCCCCACCAACTCCGGTGCGTCGGTGACTTATCCCATCTCCCACATATGCTCTATGCATAGCTAGCTAGCATCTCCGGGATGGAGGTATCCGCACCAATTCAGCACGTGAATTAACTGGGACTTTTAAACTGACTAAACTGAGCGGTGCCGGATAGACAGATAGATAGACAGACAGATATACAGACAGACGCTGATCAAATAGTAAAATAGATACCTAGGAAGGGGCGGATCCAGGGAGAGGGGGGGGGGGGGCAAGGGGCTATTCCCCCAAAGTTCCTGAAACCATGATTTGCCCCCCCCCCCCCCCCCCACGGCCGGACGTACAGTGACGGACGGCTGAACGCCCCCCCCCCCCCCCCCCACTCGGTCTCAATAACTTCTCGCTAACGGCTGACTGCACCCCCTCGGTCAACAGCCTTTCACTGACGGCGCAGATTTCCACGACAGATCGACCAAAACAAAAATAAAGCTCACACCACCACATTTTGTATTCTGTCGAAATGTTGTCTCTTGTGCCCTGAAGTCTATGGTGGCATCGCCAGACCCTTAAGGTCAACGGTTCTCGAGATATGGCCTCGGGCATTTTTGCAAGGACACGCAGCAGGGTAATCTTCTGAGGCCTGTAACTCCAAAACCACTGAACATAATGCATCATGTATACATATCGTCGTGACTGCAATGAACTGGGCAACATTTTGATTATCTCCGATTTTCAAAAAATTAAGTTGGATTTTTGGATGACGTATCATTTGTTTTATTGTTTGTGCCTATACCCCTTCCCCGTCAAAAATGGCAATTGTTTTGGTTTCATATTAAAGGCTCACTATTTATTTCGTGATATGAAGAAAAAACAGGTAATATTTCTAAAAATATTTTATTTTATTTTTTAATACCTCAGTTGTTTTGCCAATACAACATTTCAAGGGCATTTGCAGTAGAATATCACCACTTGCACTGCATTTTGGGGTTTCGGGGGGACGTGATCTGTATCCGCGAAAAGACATGATGTGGAGTAGGTGATATACATTAACCCTCCCCTGGTTGGACAAAATCACTACGTGTTCGGGTAGGAGGGAGGGGGGGGGGGGGGGGGTACGACCCCCTTAACGTTTCGCTCCTAATTGAGCTAGAGCTTCGATTCAAACACGAGCGAGTTGCTTGTGACGAGAAAAAGAGGCTGATACCCAATTTGAAGGTCTTGGGTTATGTGATCTCTGAGGTCATGTCAATGACCCAAAAGTCATCAAAAAAATGTAATTTCTATAGTATACATTGATTTTAAGCGAGCTAGAATCGTGAATAGGCATATCATAATGTTTAATGGGTGCCAAATTTGTAATCAGCGTCACAAAATGTCCTAGAAACTGCCATATTCCAAAAAGGCCATGTCAGGTCATCTGAGGTCAGTGACCTCGGTTGACCTGTGGAAGTGCATGACCCCAGTGGAGCATATAATTATGTAAAATGGATCCCAGATTTGAAATCAGCGTCGCAAAATGTCCTAGAAATCGCCAGAAGCAAAACAAAAGTAATATGAGGTCATTGGAGGTCAATGACCTCGGTTGATCTTTTCATATGTCAACCTAGGTAACAATGTCAGTGGAAACCACAACTGTCACCTGCACATATGCTCCTGAACAACAAACACTCGGAAACTGCACAAGTTACATGCATCGATACTACGGGACGCCAGTTGCGCCTGACATGACCTTGAGAAACAGGTTATAGGTCACGAGTCATGTGGGTTAGAAGTTAATTTTGTTTAGAGTATGTGGCAAATTGTTCAAAAGTAAGGTACTGAAAGTTTCATTGCAATCGGTTGAAAACTACGCGAGTTATTCCCGAGAGAAGAAAAACGAGTGGTGGCAACCCCCTCCCCCCTTCCCGGGCGAGGGTTAAATACAAAGAGAGCTTACTCTACAATACACAAAATCGGAGCTTTCGGCCATATTGTAACATCCTTCGTTAGCGATTAAGAGGCATTCGGTAACCTGTCATTGCTCGTCTTAAAGACGAGCAATGACCTGTTACCGAATGCCTCTTAATCGCTGACGAAGGGTGTTACAATATACCCGAAAGATCCGATTTTAATCATGTTCTTGTGGAGTAAGTACTCTTTGTATTTAATCTTCATCTGGGATCTATACGTGCTTTGGGCCCTTCCGGTCTGACCAGGGAATCCTCTGACCTTCCAAGAAGCCCCTCTTGTCTGTCAAGGGGCACATTTGGCCTGTTCAGAGGTCCTTCCGACCTGGCCAGGAACTGGCTGCTTTGTCACCCTGTCGACATGCTCAGGGGTCACTCCGACCTGCTCAGGGGCACCTCCAGTCTTGCTAGGAACTCGTCCGGCATGTTCAAGGGCCATTCCGACCGGCCCAGGGACCGTTTCGGTCTAGCCAGGAGCCCCTCTGACTTGCCCAGGAGCCCCTCCAATCTGTCCAGCGACTCTTCTGGTCCGACTTCGCTGGCTGCTTTGTCGCCCTGCCGATATGCTCAAGGGGCCCTCCCACCTGCCCTGGGGCCCCTCCGTGCTGGCTAGGGGCCAATTCGGCATGTTCAGGGGTCCTTCTTACCCGCCCAGGGGCCCTCTCGGTCTGGCCAGGGGCCCCTCTGACCTGCACGGGGGCCCTTTGAACTTATCAGGGGCCCTCTGGGGTCTGTCCAAGGGCCCTCCAACCTGCTCGGGGGCCATATGACCTTCCAAGGGACTGTGCTGGCTGCTTTGTCGCCCTGCCGACATGCTCAGGGGCCTCTTGATCTGCCCAGGTTGGCTAAGGGCCCATTGGAGGTGTTCAGGGACCCTCTGACCCACTCGGGACCCTTTTGGTCTGGCGAGGGGCCCCTCGGACATGCGCAGGGCTCTTTTGAACGTACAAGGGGACCTCTGGTCTTTCAGAGAGGGTCCTGGTGGCCCTAAAGGGCCTTTGAAGTGCTCTAAACTCTCTCAAAACCACTCTTCGCGTGGTAAAGAGTCCATTATACCGCGCTTCGCGCGGTCTCGTCGGCCCTTTTCGGCGCGCAAAAGAGCCCTCCGCCGCCGAAAAGGGCCCACCGCCGCTGAAAAGGGCCCTACTGGCCTCCAGGGGGGGGGGGGGGGGGGGGGCGCCATCCCCCCCCCTCCATAGGCTACGTGCCTGACTTGAAGACATGTTGATACTTTTGCATGGCATTGGGTATTCCGACAAGTAACGTAGGATATATATATTTCCAACACCTTCATGGATGCATAATGTGCATTGCTTATTACCTACTGTTTTGAACATATCTGTACCATTCATTTTTTGAGGGGAGGGGTTAAGGGGGTTTGGTCATAATACATTTGGGGGGGCGCGTTCACCCCCACCACCCTCCACCTGCGTGCTAGTGGCGGTATTCTACTGCAAATGCCTTAAAATGTTGTATTGGCAAAAACATGGAAGTACTCTCTTTTTTTTAAAAGAAATATTACCTTTTTTATATTTTTCCTATCTCGAGTTAAATAGTAAAGCTTTAATATGAAACACAAAAAAAAATGCAATTTTTGACTGGAAGGGGTATAGGCACAACACATACAAAAATGTGACGTCATCACAAAATACAAAGTCAAAATTTTGAAAATCGGAGATGAACAAAATGTTGCTCAGTTCATTGCAGTCACGATGATATGGCTATATTATACATTATGTTCAGTGCTTTTGGAGCTAAATGCCTCCAAAGATTACCCTGCATCGTGACCTCGCGAACAAGCCCGAGGCTATATCTTGAGAACCGTTGACCTTAGGGATCTGACGTTGCCAAAATCGACTTCAGGGCACAAGATAACCCTATATACAAAATTGCATCAAAATAAAAAATGTGGCGGTGTGAACCCTTGGTCGATCTGTCGTGGAATGCCCCTGACGGCTGACGGCCTGGTACCGTCGCCCCCCCCCCCCCGTCAACAACTTTTCGCTGACAGCCCGCTACGCCCCCCCCCCCTGCTCAACAATATGCTGGAAATACGCCACTGGATTTGCCTCCACAAGAAAAACTTATATCCACCACTGTACCTAGGGCTGTCATAGATCATCCACCGATCACCCCGACCTGCTGAAACCCACCCAGCCTATATGCCCAGCCGAAAGCTGACCATCCACCACCCCTGACTACCCCCCAGCCTGATCAAATCCAATCACCAATCTCAGCCGGTTGAAATCGGTGATTCGAAGGACGGAAAAGCGCCTAACGCCTACGTCTTCACCAATCAACCTAAATCTACCCGGCTCTCTCCCCCGACATGCGCAAATACACCCCTGCCAGCTCCTCTGCCAGCTAGTGGGCGGGGAGGGCAGTGGTAAGTCTTTGTGGCCTTCAGCTGCGAACAATACGCGTCGATGTGGACGGGAGTACAATTTTATGGGTCGCCTTTTGATTTCTTCCTGCATTTCCTTCATGTCAGGGTAAGCCGGGGTTAGGCTGACATGAAATTTAACGATACAAAATGTCAGCTTAAATCTCGTCAGGGTAAATTACACAGCGTTTATTTGCGTTAGGGTAAGCCCGAAAAAAACAGTATTTATGCTCTTCAGAAAACCTCCAAATTATAAATTGATAAATATAAAAAGACATGTTCCTAGACCAGTTTTGTCTCAGAAATACAAAAAAAGTAATTATTTGTTCGTACCTTGTCAAAGAAAAGTCAAAGAAGTTATTAAAAAAATGACGTCATCAGTTTCTTACACTTAGGGTGCCATCACTCAGTCAAAAATGAAGATATTGCTTTGAAATTTGGTATGGGTATAGTCCATACTCAGTTCTCTCACATATATTCCGGTAAAAACAAAACAGTATTATTTTATTTTAGGGATAAAAAAACAAAATTTTGAAAATCCGAGATTGCCATTTGAAAAAGAATGCTATTTTGTATGTTTGGTGAATTGTGTTTGCAGTTTTCTTTAAAACTCTGTTTTCTACCATTTTTCAAATATGTATCGTTTTTCCGCCAACATGACGTCATCAAAACATGATTATCTCCCAAACTCCATAAGAAATTTAAATTACATTTTTACAGCATACGTATAATTGTTGTAAACTAAGCTACCAAAAATGTCAGCAAGATGCACAGTATGTGTAAAAAGTTATTTAAGAAAAACCTCAGGGGGCTGTCAGGCAAAATTCCGGTAAAAACAAGTGTAACGGGTTTTCGCTTCTGCATGGTTCTGCCATTTTGTGTAGCATTGCAACATTTTTTGAAATTTTTGAAAACTCTTTCTCTGGTTAATTTTGGGCCGCTGAATGGAATGACATAAATTTTGAGGCTCTCTGGCTTAATCTGCAACAATTAGAACTGCTTGCAACAATTGTCAACAATTTGCAACATTATTAAAATTTTGCTCACGGGGTTTTCTTGAGATCAGGAGTCGAAATATGGCATTTTCAGAATGTTATATCCCCGTGTTTTCGAGATAATACTAAATTTTGTGGTTAAAATGCAGAATCGAGCTCAACCTGTACATACATTTTTATTTTGGAGGCAGGTCAATCATCGGCGAGCACATAGGTCGCTGCACGGTTAGGGTGGGGGTGGTGAAATTTAGCGAGTTAATCGGGAATTGGTCCGGTGGAATAAGGTCCGGGTTTCCTTGTCCGTGAGCCGGCACCAATGGCTCCTCCTTACATAATTTCACCAACGGCTTGTCTCTCAGATTATCACACCGTGAGTTCTGTGATCGGTTCCATGCATATTCTGCATACCCAGTGCAACGCTACGCTGAGGACGAACTCCCACTGGAACTAACACATTCATACATCCTTTCACTCAGTCTCTCCCCAGACATTCACTCAATCATCAATATCTTGCATACTTTGCAATAAACTGTCAGGTTCGTCTTCCTGACCCCTCCCTCTTTTCCTATCCCCACCAGTGGTGCGTAGTGTTACACAGGGAACGCACCAGGGTAACAGCTGGTTCACTGAGCGAATTTCGTCGCCGATGTACTCAGCTCTTCACTATGGATAACTTTCCGCTCTAACTATTAAATCCACCAAATGAAAATATGAATAACCTCACACATGCTTTTCTGTCTGGGTCCATTCCTGCCGCACACTGCTGCTGGGATCCACGACTTACTGCGGTTTCCGTGGTGCCCCAATCGCCAATCCACGCCACCTCAGCACCCTGACTCCTCCTACGGCATTTATCTGAGGTGGATGGCCATTCCGGCCCACACGTCGCCACCCCAGCACCCTGACTCCTCCTACGGCATTTATCTGGGGCGGATGGCCATTCCGGCCCGCACACGTCGCCACCCCAGCACCCTGACTCCTACGGCATTTATCTGGGGCGGATGGCCATTCCGGCCCGCACACGTCACCACCTCAGCACCCTGACTCCTCCTACGGCATTTACCTGAGGCGGATGGCCATTCTGGCCCTCATACGTCGCCACCCCAGCACCCTGACTCCTCCTACGGCATTTATCTGGGGCGGATGGCCATTCCGGCCCGCACACGTCACCACCTCAGCACCCTGACTCCTCCTACGGCATTTACCTGAGGCGGATGGCCATTCTGGCCCTCACACGTCGCCACCCCAGCACCCTGACTTCTCCTACGGCATTTATCTGGGGCGGATGGCCATTCCGGCCCGTACACGTCACCACCTCAGCACCCTGACTCCTCCTACGGCATTTACCTGAGGCGGATGGCCATTCTGGCCCTCCTGGTTTCCCAGAACCTGGCGTTACCGGACTCTTTCGAGTGCCCGCCAGTATTTCGCGACTTATGGCGCGCGATCCAGCTCACTTCTTGGCATCGCGGAATGGACCCAAAAAAACAAACAATCTCATCATCATCTAACTCCCATTCTCCTGGAAACACAACTTTCTCCTTCCGAACTAAATATTCCCACCGAAACCGGTCTATACATCTGAGACCTTTGCCATCTTTTGTTAAAAGGGTCTCCTCTTAGTTGAATTCCCATTCAACTCCACCCCCTTTCCCCCATCACCCGTTGTGCAGCAGACCGTGTCGGCAGGCATATTACGCACAGGGGCGCGGCTACGTATTGTCTAGGCCTCCTCACAATCTTGTCTATTATTTCCCACTGTCAGTTTACACCATGCTGTTATCGTCATACCTCCCTCGTGCGTTGTATCCTATTTGCCCCGGCTCCACGCGCACGGTTGTCTCTGGGCGTGCGTCTGCACGTTTGTATGTAGTGTACGTACAGTATGCATGCATGATTCCAAGTATGTGTATGTATGCCTGTATGCCTGTATGCCTGTATGCCTGTATGCCTGTATGCCTGTATGCCTGTATGCCTGTATACCTGTATGCCTGTATGCCTGTATGCCTGTATGCCTGTATGCCTGTATGCCTGTATGCCTGTATGCCTGTATGCCTGTATGCCTGTATGCCTGTATGCCTGTATGCCTGTACGCCTGTACGCTTGTACGCCTGTACGCCTGTACGCCTGTACGCCTGTACGCCTGTACGCCTGTACGCCTGTACGCCTGTACGCCTGTACGCCTGTACGCCTGTACGCCTGTATGCCTGTATGCCTGTATGCCTGTATGCCTGTATGCCTGTGTGCCTGTGTGCCTGTGTGCCTGTGTGTCTGTGTGCCTGTGTGCCTGTGTGCCTGTGTGCCTGTGTGCCTGTGTGCTTGTATGCCTGTATGCCTGAATGCCTGTATGCCTGAATGCCTGTATGCCTGTTTGCCTGTATGTTTGTATGTATGTATGTATGTATGTATGTATGTATGTATGTATGTATGTATGTATGTATGTATGTATGTATGTATGTATGTATGTATGTATGTATGTATGTATGTATGTATGTATGTATGTATGTATGTATGTATGTATTTATGTATGTATATATGTATTTATCTTATAACTGTTAGCTTGAAGAAGCGTCGCCGGCGTGATACCATTCGTAGTGTATTTGTGGAGTGTGTGTAGTTTATGCTGTGTAGTGTATATTGTGTAGTGGATATTGTGTAGTGTATATTGTGTAGGGTATATTGTGTAGTGTATATTGTGTAGTGTATATTGTGTAGTGTATTGTGTAGTGTGCATTGTGTAGTGTATTTTGTGACTATAGTGTACCACGGGTCGTGTTTCTGTAATTGGTAATCGGTACTCAGTACTCGGTACTCGATACTCAGTACTCAGTACTCAGTACTCAGTACTCGGCACTTGGTACTCGGTACTCGGCACTCGGCACTCGGCACCTGGTACTCGGTACTCGGCACTCGGTACTCGGCACTCGGTACTCGGTACTCGTTACTCAGGAATGGGTACTCAGTAATCGGTACTCACTACTCGGTACTCGGTAGTCGGTTACTCGGTTATTGGTACTCGGTACTTGGTACGCGGTACTCGGTACTCGGCACTCGGTACTCGGTACTCGGTACTCGGTACTCGGTACTTGGTACTCGGTACACGGTACTAGGTACTCGGTAATCGGTACACGTTACTCGGTTTACGGTACTCGGTACACGGTACTCGGTACACGGTACTCGGTACACGGTACTCGGTACTCGGTACACGGTACTCGGTACACGGTACTCGGTACACGGTACTCGGTACTCGGTACTCGGTACTCGGTACTCGGTACTCGGTACTCGGTACTCGGTACTCGGTACTCGGTACTCGGTACTCGGTACTCGGTACTCGGTACTCGGTACTCGGTACTTGGTACACGGTACTCGGTACTCGGTACTCGGTACTCGATACTCGGTACTGGGTACTCGGCACTCGGTACTCGGTACGGACACCTGGTACTTGGTGCTCAGTACTTTTCTGTATGTACAACAACTGTCCCACCTGAGCGAAATCCACGGGTTTTCCCCTCGTCAGGCTAGCGTCTGACCGTCTGGCCGGACCCTCTCGTCCAGGGGAGGGGGTTCATGACGTCATGTGTTTTGGGATCGGGCGCGTGGGGTCAGTGTCCCAGCGGCCGGTAGCGGTGATCGGTGACGCTGGCCGTGTGAACACTTGTGCGAATTTTTCATGACGGCGATTTTATTCTGGCGTTAATTTGTAACAGCGAGATGAACAGGGACGAAATTGTACATGACCGTGATTTGTATCATACCGCCATATCTTTCCATAGAGCGAACAACCATCCCATAATTTCGCGCTTGTTAAGGAGACAGTTGACTGCGAGAATCGTAAACATTCCAACACAGCCTTCCTCACTTTCCTTTTCCTTGGGAAATATTTACTTTACTCAGTTAGCTTTGAACTTAATGAAAATAACGTTGCTTAACAAAATTAAATTAAAAGTCTTGCAATTATCGGCGGCTTAGGGCTGTGTGGAAACAATATTAGCACATACTCGACAATTCGTCAATAAGACCTGTTTATCAAAATCCTCACGACACAATCCCTAAATGATCTGTTTGTATATGCCGAAACGTTGAAATGATGACCCTGTCATCAACCGATCCTGACATCAAAGATTGCGTAAAAAGGCTTACAGATTAAATTGCAAATTAACCACAGTGAAGCTAATTTGACCGGATTTGAAAATGTCACCAATCAGACCAAATAATCAACTGAACCGGATAATTGAATGGCAAGGTTAAGAAAAAAAATCGGTCACCCTGTCTGCTGGCAATCGGGTTAGCCATTCCTGAAAATTTTCAGTACGGGTATTTCACACAATTATCACATCACTCGGGTTTTACCAGAAACAGTTGGCCTTCAATATATCAGTAAACATTGTTCACCAAAATAAACATTAAACCTCGGAACCTTGAATTGAGTATTTCATCACATCTAGCCGCAAAAATTGCATTACCCTGCCTTGGAAGCATTGAAGTCACATCATCGCTTGTCCCTACATATATATTTTTACGTTAACATTACTAATTATATTACGTGACTTCCCCTCAAGCTAGCGCTCCATCTCATTGATATTCCTTCCTCAATCCATCTTTCAGTCACATTCCGAATTAGAGTACTAGGTAATTCACACAAGGCTATATTTACAGAAAATTGTGCACCGATAGTTCAAGTTAATTGTCTCGTGAATACAATATCATTCGTCTTATAGGCAGCAGTTCGAATAGAGTCAACAAAATTCAGCCAGTCACATCAGTCACATCAGTTCGAACAGTCAACCAGTCAAATAAATCCCATCGGCGACCACCACCAGCATTGGCACAAGCTCCATAATCGGTTGCATTTAAAGCACGAGAGTTATAAAAGACGCAAACATAAACGTCCAAACCATATCAGAGTTTTGATTTACGTTAGAAGTTATAACTAGTCAGGCAATCAATATATGATAATTTTTCAACCATACACATACTCGCGTTGGCATAATTAAGAATATCGTGACTACATGACCAAAAAAATGCCAAAATAGCAGGGGAGTTCAATGAGAGAAGAACAAAACGACGAAGAAGAAGAAAAAACCGGCCGAAACACTGTGCAAATTAAATTTGTATGGTGTTCAGATGCACAACAAATTAACTGACCATGGATTATAAGGAGGGTATAAGGATTGTACAGACTTTCCGACCTTACTTGATGTGAAATGCGGCTACTTTCTCCAGTATGAAATTTATAGAACTAAACAACAGCAAATCTTGAAGGCTGACTTGGGATGGTCCTTGACGCGGCTTCTCTGAGACTAAGGCTCGCGGCGAGGAGCCGCGGCCCCAGCCTGCTTCCGTCCCTACTCACTGCCCCATCTTGTCTCCTCTGAGACTGAGGCTCGCGGCGAGGAGCCGCGGCCCCAGCCTGCTTCCGTCCCTGCTCACTGCCGAACTCTGTTCCTCTGAAACTTACTTGGACTGTTTGGAGGCCTGGGCGCACTATCGGCAATTTGAAGATCGGTCCCGTCCTTGCTGCTCTGCTGTTCGATCTGCCGCCCCTTCACCCCTCTTGCAGGCCCTTTTATCAATTTTTTGCTTGAAAAATCAGGTCAGTTGCCAGATTGGCGCCTTGCTGCCGTGATTTTGTATCCATTCGGTTTTAATTTTCGATTCCCTTTTGCTGTCCTGTCATTGGTCCTTCTCACCCGGCTGCAACGGCCTGTGGATGCCTGCGGCGGCCGGAACTGCTGTCTACAGCGGCCCAGAGGCGGAGCTTGCTGCCGTGATCTGGGTCAGGATCCTGCGCAGAGGCTTCTGCCGAGCGCCGTACGTGACCCGGGCCGCTGGCCGGCGCTCACGCTTAATGGCGCCGTGCAGCTGCTGTTTTGACGTCCTTTCATGGGCCAGGTGCCGTAATAGCGACACCCTGGCGGTACACAGGTCGGAACGAGGGTATTTGTTGCCTGCGTGGGGGGCTTCAGCCGGCGTCTCCACTGTTGAAGTGTTTGGTGTGCACACGGCCGCCGTTCCTTCCATGTTCAATTTTAAAATTACACATAGCTTTTGCTTTTATAATGTTTCTATTCTTCTGCTTATCTCTATACTTTCTTCTTTTTCCCTCTGTTTCTTTTGGACAATTTAAAATGTATCTCGCTACACAAGAAGTTTTGTTTATTTTAGGGATCAAAAAACCCAAAAAAATATTTAATCCGAGATTGCCATTTTAAAATGAATGCCATTTTGTATGTTTGGTGAATTGCGTTTGCAGTTTTCTTTAAAACTCTGTTTTCTACCATTTTTCGAACTGATAGAAATGCTTCCAGGATCGTAGGGCGAGGGTAAAAAAAATAAAGTCGTTTTGTGAAGAAGAAAAAATACAAGGTGAACTATTTCCTTTAAAGTACTTGCAGAAGTCGTTTCAACGGTTAAATATTACCGCCTGCCTATACTCTATAGCCGGTGCACAACGCAAGACTTGACCCCTCCAGGTCACCATTTTACCTCAGGCCACCTGGAAAGGCGCTAATATCGAGTTAACGAGCCGTCCAAATACGTATTCGATGTTTACCGCCCGATTGTGTTCAAACTTATCTTCGGTTGGTTAAAGGGATGGTGGTAGAATGGTTTCTCCAAGTGATTTTTGGAAAAACATTATGTGGTATCCCGTAATTCTCCTAAAGGCCATAATGGTAACTTATGTTTGTGATCTGAGGTCAACCGGTGACCAGGGGCGGTCAGATCACTCCTTTTTCCCCGTCTATATGCTGGTGTGAATATTTAGCCGTTGAAACGACTTCGATAAGTCCTTTAGGGCAAAAGTTATCCGCTTCGCGATATTTTACTTCGCGGGCACTCTTTGCCTCCCGAGGTCAAATGATTGACCTCAGCGATAAATGCTTCCAGGATTCGAATACACTCATAGACACCAACATTTCGCATAAGTTGGAACACAATCGGCGGGTAAACAACATACGTATTTGGACGGGTCGTTAAATGGATATTAGCGCCTTTCCAGGTGACCTGAGGTCAAACGGTGACCTGGAGGGGTCAAGTCTTGCGTTATGCACATTCGGTGGGTTAAAGCAAAGGTGATGGTGGTGGAATGGGTTCTCTAAGTGATTTTGGGAAAGTATTATGCGGTACCCCGTCTATCTCCCTTATGCCATAATGGCAACTTATGTTGTGACCTGAAGTCAACCGGTGACCAGAGGCGGTCATATCACTCATTTTGCACCGTCTATAGGCTGGTGTAAATATTTATCCGTTGAAACGACTTCGGTAAGTACTTTAGGGAAAAAGTTATGCGATACCCAAGATTTTACCTCGCGAAAATTCTTTGACCTCCCGAGGTCAAACGATTGGCCTCAGCAAGAAATACTTTCAGCTTTCGAATACACTAATAGACACCTACATTTCGTATAAGTTTAACACATCTATGCTTAACCCTATTTGTAACAGGCTCCTGGCTACCCCTATTTGTAACAGGGGGGGGGGGGGCAGATTCCGCCCCCCCCCTGAGATCTCGAGATCTACCCGTCCGATTTTCAAAAATGAAACGGTGTTTGGTTCCTCTCAACATGATCTACATTTATAAATAATAAGAAAAATATACATTTGGGATAGGGGGGCAACAGGGGGGCAAAAACTACAAATTTTAGTGGTATATTTGATCCAACATAGCTTTCATGTTTATCGACCGATTTTAATACAACTAATAAGAATCGATAGAGATTGAATCGAAAATTGATATATGACGGTGACGTTTGAAAATTCAAAAATCATAGGCGTGTGCAGGTCACTCAATATGGGGGTGAAAAAAATGCGTAATAAAACCATTTTTTGATGTTTTTTTTTTGATAAATGAAATGGTATGTGATTGAGACATTAGAAAAAACAGTTATAAATCATATTTTTTGCCAAAGGCGGTACCAGGTTAGTGAAAAAGGGGGGTAAAATTGGGGAAAATATTAACCGCGGACCAGTTGCTACCCAGCACTATAAATATGTTACTGATCATAGATAGTTCCTTTTTGCATGTTGTACTTCATCATAGGCGTATCCAGGATCCAAACTAGGGCGGCGCAAGACCTTTTGATAAGTATATTATCCGCTATTATGATACTAACTAGTCAACAGTGACTATTTCACTTACAACTTCAATTAACATTGCTTACCCCCCTTTTTACCCTACCTGGACTCGCCTATTACCTTATAATCGTTCGTAGAGTAGCCTGTGGTGCGTGTTTCATCCGAAACTGCAGTATATTATGTCATTGTACGCCCATGCCTCTTAGTTTCCTTGCAATAATATGACCCCCTTTCTTCCATTCCTGAGCGCGCCTCTGCAAAAAATGACTTTATTCCCTTTTCTGGTCTCATATGTGCATATATTATTATAAGTTAAACGTATATTGCGCCGTTATCGCTGGCATATCGTCATCACCATGCCAGTCACCCCCTTTTCATGTTCCTGAACACGCCCCTGAAACTCTATATGTAATAAATTATGCAAATAATGGAAGCAGAAGCTATCTTTTACATCTTGATAGCTATAAATGCCCCTTACATTGCTCTATTGGCTTCCCGCCCAGCATTGAATACTTCCTGGAAACCCCCCCCCCCTTTTTCAAGCCCCTGAAACCACCTCTGCCATGCAATGTTGTATGATATTTCATTAACATCATCTAATTTGCACTTGTTGCAATCACGGTAAGCCGATGTAACTCCTTCATACTTGATGCAGTTAGGAAGAAACCGTGAAGATCGCATTTCCGTATTTTCGCCAAATGTCGCCTGCGAACCCACCCAAAACTGTGCCCTGGAACCGCCTCTGTTCAAGTTAAGAACTCAAAATTTTGACTCCAAATGCGGAGTTCAATTCTATCAAAAGTCCCAAAATTTCATGGGCCGGCTCCAAGCCGTTCTGGAGATATCTGCGAAAAACATGAGGGGGGGGGGGCGGAATCCGCCCCCCCCTGTTACAAATAGGGTTAATGGGTGAACAGGCTCTATGAACAGGCTCTAACCACTTAAAAACTCCGCCGTAAACAATGCGACCTATACTCTGACGCATAGACGCCGATCCGCTTGGTAGCAGTTGATCATCAGCGCCTCTAGCGGCGGGAAATTTATTGTGATGCCCCTTTTGGGCCGGAAATTCTTGGAGCAACTGCAATGCTGAAAGTGTATATAAAATGTATACTTCGTTACAATGGCAACGCTCTTGGTCGAAAGACAAGCTCTGCTCTGCAAACAGCGATGCTTGATCAGTCCTTCAGAAAGACCAGTCACAAACACTGAACCTATATGCTTATGTGACCCCTTGTCCCACGGATTGCTGCTCGCCACTTCCCACCCCACCCATCACCACTAGAGTTGTGTAAGAGACAGAGCCGGCGCCAAATATTTTCGGTTGGGGGAGGGGGGGGGGGGCAGCCTTTCCAGAAAAAGGGCCCTTGGCAAAAAGGGCCCACCCAGTCTGCAATATTATGTAATATATATTTAATATCATTTCCGTCTTTCTCGTTCCCGCACGAATTACCATTTATATATGATCAAACTTGAACCCTTTAAATAGAGTATCGCAACCTTTATTTCAAGTGGCATTTTGGCGTCACACAGTTCAAATTTATACTCAATGTGACTAAGTTATCAACTATATCTTTTTCATTTTCTTGTGACATGTACAAATTATGTTTATTATAGTTCACTAGTTACCAGAAGGAATTTACTAGTCATCACATTGTATTTCGGTGATATCATCTCAGACGGGCACGTAGCCAGGATTTCGTCCAGGGGGGTAGGGGCGCCTCGAAAGGGCCCCTTCCAAGCGTTGAAAGGGCCAAACAAAACGGATGAAAAGGCACGTTACTATGATGGAAAATGCAGTATGACAGGAATGGCATGGGCCATACCAACTTGTAGGAGCTGGAGTTAGCAAACTGCCATGTCAACTTCGGAACTAGCGACATCAATTTGGAATCAGCTACACCAACTTGGAATATTTTGTTTAAGCTCAAGGCCTGGCACTCTTAAACAAATTGCATCGCGGAACGGCGGGGAAATTTTGAGTCTTATGCCCGGATATCCATTCCCATCAATGCGTCGCATTGCGTATGGTGCGGGCCTCTAAAAATGTTATTGTGCGTTTAAAGCGCAGTAAAAAGTGCTAAGTGAACTATTTTGCCCAAACTATAAGAAAGCAGCAACATAGCACATAATGCGCCGATAAACGGCCCGATTTTTTTTTCTTCTAAACCGCATATAATTGAATTTGTAGTTAAACTGCGCCGCGGAGGCAGCGCGATTTTTAAAGTTGTATTCTCTGGACAACAGCATTCTTACTGTTGAAAGGCTCAGGGTCCCTTCAGATCGTCTAGTGGCCCTCCGACTTTTCAACAACCTTCCAACCTGTTCAGGGACTCAAATGGGATCCGCGAAAAGACATGATGTGGAGTGGGTGATATATATATATATATATATATATATATATATATATATATATATTATATATATATATATATATATATATATATATATATATATATATATATATATATATATATTATATATATATATATATATATATATATATATATATATATATATATATATATATATATTAATATATATATATATATATATATATATATATTATATATATATATATATATATATATATATATATATATATATATATATATATATATAATATATATATATATATATATATATATATATATATATATATATATATATATATATATATATATATATATATATATATATATATTATATATATATATATATATATATATATATATATATATATATATATATATAATATATATATATATATATATATATATATATATATATATATATATATATATATATATATATATATATATATATATATATATATATATATATAGTATATATATATATATATATATATATATATATATATATATATATATATATATATATATATATATATATATATATATATATATATTAAATACAAAGAAACAAGAACTCTCTACAAGAAAAAAATAAAATCGGAGCTTTCGGGTATATTGTAAAACCCTGACGAAGGGTGTTTCAATATACCTGAAAGCTCCGTTTTAAAATATTTTTCATGTGGAGTAAGTCCTCTTTGTATTTAATCTTCATCTGGGATCTCCACGTGATTTTGGTCCTTGCGGTCTGACCAGGGACTCCTCTGACCTTCCGAGAAGCCCCTCTTGTGTGTCAAGGGGCCCATTCGGCATGTCCAGAGGTCCTTCCGACCTGCCAGGGACTGCACTGGCTGCTTTGTCGCCCTGCCAACATGCTCAGGGGCTCCTCCAGTCTGGCTAGGAACTCATCCGGCATGTTCAAAGGCCCTTCATACCGGCCCAGGGACCCTTTCGGTCTAGCCAGAGGCCCCCCTGACTTGCCCAGGAGCCCCTCCGATCTGCCCAGCGACTCTTCTGGTAGAACTGCGCCGGCTGCTGTGTTGCCCTGCCGACATATTCAAGGAGCCCTCCGACCTGCCCTGGGCCCCTCGGTGCTGGCTTGGGGCCAATTCGGCATGTTCAGGGGCCCTTCTTACCCGCCCAGAGGTACTTTTGGTTTGGTCAGGAGCCCATCCCATCCCTTTGCACTTTTCAGGAGCCCTCTTGTATCTTCAGGAGCCTTCCAGCCTTTTAGGGGCCCTTCCGACCTGGCAAGGGACTGCGCTGGCTGTTTTTTCGCCTTGCGACATGCTCCAAGGGCCCTCCGACCTGCTATGGGGCCCCTTCGCGCTGACTAGGGGCCCATTTGTCATGTTCAGGGGCCCTTCTGACCCACCTAGGGGCCCTTTCGGTCTGGTAAGGGGCCCCTCTGACCTGCACAGGGGTCATTGTAACTTCCCATGGGCACTCTGGTCTGTCCAGGGAACCTCCAACCTGCTCAGGGGCCCTTATCACCTGTCAAGGGACTGCACTGACTGCTTTGTCGCCATGCCGACATGCTCAGGGGTCTCTCGACCAGCCCAGGGGCCCCTCTGTGCAGGCTAAGGGCCTATTCGACGTGTTCAGGGGGTCCTCTGACCTACTCAGGGGCCCTTTCGGTCTACCCAGGGGCCCGGTCTGACAAGCACAGAGCTCTTTTAAACGTCCAAGGGGCCCTCCGGTCTTTCAGAGCGGGCCCTGGTGGCCCTAAATTGCTCTAAACTCTCCAAAGACTACGGCTGCGTTTGGTAAAGTCCCCATGATACCGCGCTTCGCGCGGTCTCTTCGCCCCTTTTCGGCGCGCTGCGCGCGCGGAAAAGGGCCCTTCTGGCCTCCAGGGGGGTGTGGGGTGTGGGGGGCGCACCCGCCGCCCTCACCCCACCTTGGCTACGTGCCTACCAGGGGTCCTTCCAGTCTGGCTAGGAACTCATCCGGCATGTTCAAGGGCCCTTCCGATCGGCCCAGGGACCCTTTCAGTCTAGCCAGGGGCCCCTCCGACTTGCCCAGGAGCCCCTCCGAACTATCCAGCGACTCTTCTGGTTGGACTGCGCCGGCTGCTTTGTCGCCTTACGACATGCTCCGAGGGCTCTCCGACATGCCCTGGGGCCCCTCCGAGCTGACCTGGGGCCTATTCGGCATTTTCAGCGGCCCCGCTGACCCACCAAGGGGCCTTTTTGGTCTCGTCAGGGGCACCTCTTAGCTGCACAGGGGCCCTTATGACCTGGCAATAGACTGCAACTGGCTGCTTTGTCGCTTGGCCGACATGCTCAGGGTCCTCTCGACATGCCCAGGGCCCCTTTGTGCTGTATAGGGGGCCCATTCGACGTGTTCAGGGAGCCTCCGACCTGCTCCAGGGGCCATTTCGGTCTGGACAAGGGGTCCCTCTGACATGCACATGGCTCTTTCAACCCGCGCACTGCAGGGGGGTTGATTTCTGCCCCCCCCCCCCCCCCCCCACCCTCAGGTTTTTCAAAGATAGCGAAAAAAACGCAGTGCGCAGGCTCCGCCGAGTTTTGATACACCTGTTAGGACATCAATTACCGCACACTTTGAGGGAAAAAATATGCTCGGGTCATCTCAGACCAGGTCACCAGACCAGGTCAAGTGACCCCACCACCAAAAATGTTTGCAGTTGTGCCAAAACCAGAGTTTTTCACATGCTCATGCTCAGGGGTCTCTCGACCAGCCCAGGGGCCCCTCTGTGCAGGCTAAGCCCCTATTCGATGTGTTCAGGGGGGCCCTTTCGGTCTGGTCAGGGGCCTGTCTGACATGCACAGAGCTCTTTTATACGGCCAAGGGGCCCTCTGGTCTTTCAGAGAGGGTTCTGGTGGCCCTAAATTGCCTCTAAAGTGCTCTAAACTATCCAAAGACCACGGCTTCGCGTGGTAAAGTGCCCATGATAACCGCGCTTCGCGCGGTCTCGTCGCCCCTTTTCGGCGCGCGCAGCGCACCGTAAAGGGCCCTCCTGGCCTCCAAGGGGGGGGGGGCAACCGCCCCCCACCTTGGCTATGTGCCTGATCTCAGATGACATCAAAACGTCCCGAAGGTGGAACGACGAGAACCGTTTCAGGGACGCATATTCGCGCGCCATATCCCGATGAGGAACCACGCGCGTCTCCTGATGGACATGGCACTTGACAGACTGCCACAGAGTTGAGCTTGTGCTGCTTCATCGCACCCCGAGACAGTCTGAGAGAACATGCAGCTCTGCCAGGCTGCCAGGCTGGCCGAAAAGGGCCCAGCTGGCGGTTGGAGTGGCAGCTGCCCCTCCTGCCCCCCCCCCCCCCCCCCTCCTGTGGCGCCGGCCCTGGTAAGAGATCTCAAAGCAAGTTTGTGGGCAACATTGCATGTTGCATTGCATCTATCGCTCTGTCTGAAGCATGTGATTGTTGAGACAAATTATGCCCTGGATCCGTTACCATTAGTCTAGGTTGAGATAATGTTATTGATGTCGATTACGGAGTGTCCAATATGTGTCCGTGTCCAATATCGACCGTTGCAGGGTTCCGGTTATGCCGTTCTATCCATGTCACTGTCAGAAGCGTGCTTTGCCGTGTTGGGATTTTCTATATGCCGGAGTATTTACTCATGAACATCAGTAACATCCATGTTACTTGTTTATTTCGCTTTATGTCTGCATCGCTCCTGTTGCGCTCAATGTTCTGGCGAGGTCTCTTCAGTAGCAAACCTCATGGAGTTACGCATGCAAGAGTCAAACGCGTTCAGGAGGGCCATCTGCAAATATACGTTTTATTTTCCAACCATCGAAAAGACAAAGTTTTTAACAAGTTCATCTTCACTACATCACCAAACGGTAGAAAATTCCAATCCTGTATCGTTTTGTTTTATCATGATCAAGGACATCTAGGAATAATAAATAGTCAAACATCAAAGGAAAGTATTTACTCGTAATTGTTATGTTATGTGATTCGTTGACAATTTTTCAAGTCATCCGTAATCACCACAGAACACCGTGGTATTTCTTCAGCTGAGATTTGCGGATATATTGGATGAAGCCGCTGAGGAACTTGTTCACGACAGACCCATTGTACAGCTTCAGACTCTGTGGAAGGAAAACAGTGTCAGAACGTTTGAATGGTGTGCATCTCTTGTAGAAGTAAGTTAGATTAACTTACAGCGCATGAAGCGCGATGCTGGAATGTTGCAGTGTCCAAATGCTTTTCACGCCATATTTCGTGAGAAAAAAAAACTGTGACACATGGTTTTGAAATGTATCCCAAATCCCAAATTTCTTCCAATATAAATGAATCCCATAAGATGTTTAATAATCAGACGTCACAGAAACGTCGACAGACTGGAATCTGTAGCGTTCAGTCACACATAAAACGCAAGCCGACAATATCTGAAAGGAACCAACACAAAACAAATCGCATGCCTCTGAGATAATGCAGTATATACACCGTTACAAGTTGCAGCGTCACATTGTGTGGGACTTGCCTGAGAGCTGAGGTAGCTCTGGAAGGCATATCCGAAGCGAACGTTGCGCCTGATGATCAGGGGGAAGGAGTAGTACCGAATGGCGCACAGCTGTAGCAGGTCAGCCCGAATTCCAGAGTACTGCTTCTGTTGCAGGAAGACACGGTCGTGGTGCAACGACATTCAGCGGCGCTGTACATACGTCATACAGACATGACATTGAATGTGCTTCTTTGCATAGAGATCATAATGCCGAAATAGACCAGATATGGTCTGAAGTCTGAACATTTCCAGTAAACCGAGCATTCCAAGAGCTCGGTTTACTGGTGACACTTCTAATACATACAATTGCCAGGTGTGGTACATATCAACTGCCTTATTGCGCTCCAACTTGCCTGACTAAACTTTACAGACTGACCCACAACTGACCTTGTACCGGTAGACGGTCGCCTTGATTTGGGGGGCATACTTCTGAATGCGGCTGATGAGGGAAGCCTGGGTGAACTTGTTACTCTGAAGATAGGTGACCAGGCCAGAGAGCGAGTACATGGGGCTGGTGAGCTTCGGCAGACCAACGCCCTTCAGCAGGGGCTTCAGCTGGAAGCCAGGGTAGGTAGGGATGTGGTAATGTACAGGGGCCACGATCTTCTGTGGCTTGACGTACTTGTGCAGGTAGCCCCTGAAGCCGCCGAGGAAGGTGTTGACGTACTTGGTGTTGTAGTGAATCGTCGACGGGATCTGTCGGTGAACATGAATGTGAGAAAAGCTCAGCAGTGTTATTCGACGCACTGGACATGTTCGGCCTGGCTGAAAATCGGCTCCAGGTGCTGAATGTAGCACATGCGTAATTGTGTAGTCTTTGAGGTCCATAGTCCATGGAAAAGTATCTCAAGGCTGAGGAAGCTCAGGCAACAGACAACAGAGTTACTCATGGGAAAGGTAAACGCGGTAAAACGCGGACGTTTACCAGTTTCCAGCCACAAATCCCCTGTCACCAACCACCAGTTACCAACTACCAATCACCAGTCACCAACCACCAGTTACCCGCCACCAATCACCAGTCACCAACCACCAGCTACCAACTACCAATCACCAGTCACCAACCACCAGTTATCGCCCACCAGTTACCGGCCACCAATCACCAGTTACCAACCACCAGTTACCGGCCACCAATCACCAGTCACCAACCACCAGTTACCGGCCACCAATCCCCTGCCACCAACCACCAGTTACCGGCCACCAATCCCATGTCACCAACCACCAGTTACCAACCACCAATCACCAGTCACCAACCACCAGTTACCAGCTACCAATCACCAGTCACCAACCACCAGATACCGGCCACCAATCACCAGTCACCAACCACCAGTTACCGGCCACCAATCACCAGTCACCAACCACCAGTTACCAACTACCAATCACCAGTCAACAACCACCAGTTACCGGCCACCAATCACCAGTCACCGACCACCAGTTACCGGCCACCAATCCCCTGTCACCAACCACCAGTTACCGGCCACCAATCACCAGTCACCGACCACCAGTTACCGGCCACCAATCCCCTGTCACCAACCACCAGTTACAGGCCACCAATCACCAGTCACCAACCACCAGTTACCGGCCACCAATCACCAGTTACCAACCACCAGTTACCAACTACCAACCACCAGTCACCAACCACCAGTCACCGACCACCAGTTACCCGCCACCATTCACCAGTCACCAACCACCAGTTACCGGCCACCAATCACCAGTTACCAACTACCAGTCACCGACCACCAGTTACCGGCCACCAATCACCAGTTACCAACCACCAGTTACCAACTACCAACCACCAGTCACCAACCACCAATCACCGACCACCAGTTACCGGCCACCAATCACCAGTTACCGGCCACCAATCACCAGTTACCAACCACCAGTTACCAACTACCAATCACCAGTCACCAACCACCGGTCACCGACCACCAGTTACCGGCCACCAATCACCAGTTACCAACCACCAGTTACCAACTACCAATCACCAGTCACCAACCACCAGTCACCGACCACCAGTTACTGGCCACCAATCACCAGTTACCAACCACCAGTTACCAACTACCAATCACCAGTCACCGACCACCAGTTACCGGACACCAATCACCAGTTACCAACCACCAGTTACCAACTACCAACCACCAGTTACCGGCCACCAATCACCAGTCACCAACCACCAGTTACTGGCCACCAATCACCAGTCACCAACCACCAGTTACCAACTACCAATCACCAGTTACCGGCCACCAATCACCAGTCACCAACCACCAGTTACCAACTACCAATCACCAGTCAACAACCACCAGTTACCGGCCACCAATCACCAGTTACCAACCACCAGTTAACGGCCACCAATCACCAGTCACCAACCACCAGTTACCGGCCGTCCACTCATCGGTCACCAAACACCAGTGCAGTCCTAAAGTAATCGCCCAATTATATCGTGCGAGTTACACTTGGACTGACGATATGCCGTCGTTTAGAATTAAGTGGTATTTACCCAGCACACGCTACTCTTGCTTGATGAGCAATTCAGCTCACTTGCCTTAGTCTGTCTGATGTAGCGGCTGAAGTACTTCGCGAGCGGGAGGTTGTAGTTAATGTTGGGCTCGCAGCCGTAATAGCGAAGCACCGCCAACTGAAGAAGATCTCCCAAGACGCCCTTGTACTGCTTCTGTAACGGTGGAAACATCGGTCGTCGTCAAGTAGAGGTTTAGGGTCATATTACACCTTTTTACTTTTACTCGGGTACGCATTATATTAGTTTATATTTTTGGTGGCGTGAAATACTGAGCCACTGAGGAAGGCGCCACAATGTGCGCCGAAATATTTGTCTTACAATATTTTACCAACTAATACTATTGAGAAGAAAAACAAACTCAGAAAATGAATATCCAACTAACATGAGGTCGTCATCTTTGATGTGATCGGTGCGTTGAGTCGGTGTGCGGCGCAGGCATCTCGTGATTCTGGTCTATCAGTACCCAAACATAGTTTGCTATTGCAATCGTCACTGCAGGTTCACAACTTACAACTGCTGTTGAAAAGTAAGCCATTGTATTTGCTGTCCAAGGGATAGCCAATTATCCAGAAGGAAGGGAGGAAGGAAAGACGTTTTGCTTCATTAAGAGCAATGCTTTACCATAAACAAAGCTTTCTGTTACACATTTTAAATATGCAGCGACTAGTTAAGTATTAATTCATGGTGTATGCCAAAACGCCTGTGGCAGCACTCTTGCATCAGGTGCGCAGCCAGACCTTCGGCAAGGGGGGCATGGAATCTCCAGAGGGCCCCCTTGGCCAAAGGCCTCCACCACCCAAAAAAAACGCGAAATGGTATCTCCTCGGATTTAGGCCTCTATATTTGCAGGGGCCCTAAATGATCGATTAAAAAAAAGTCTGACAGAGCCATGTTGAACAGACCCCATGTGTAGATTGACTGATAAGTGCGTAGTCTGATACAAACGAATTGGCGGCAACTGATTCCCCTTGGGCGCCAAGTGAAGTATTAACACGCGCACCGACGTGCGGTGCGGATATCCACCCACCTGAGGTTTTCGTAAATATTGGTAAAACGGCAGTGTGCAGCGCCGCCAAATTTAGCATAGCTAGTTGGGCCCCCTTAGGGCCGGCTAGGACCCTCAGACCGACCGGGGACCCTCTTAAGCCTAGCAAGGGCCCCCTCAGGCCGACCGAGGGGCGCCACAGGCTCAACCAGAGATTTACGGCCGACCGTCGGCCCCCTTAAGCCTAGTAACCGCCCCTTAGGGCGACCGAGGGCACCCCCAGGCCGACAGAGGGCTCCCTCGGGACGACGGAAGGCCACTTAGTACGAACAAGGACTCCCTTAAGCCTGGTAAGCCAGGCTATTTTGGGCCCTTCGGCCTCTCCGCCGCTTTCATATGGGCTGAGAGGCCGAGTGGCACTCCGGGCCTCTCGACCCAATAGTGGGGGGGGGGGGGGGGGAGAGGGGGGCACGTTCCCCCTATGCCCCCCCCCCACCTGGCTGCGCCCCCTGCTTGGCTTGACATAATGCATATATTGATATGGAAAATAATAATTGTGTTCCATTTTGTGGCAAGGTATTTTGTACAATACCTTAAACCCTTCTAGTAATTCACATACAAATTTGCCCATTACGTACCATACCCATACCCAATTAATCATATCATCAATAGCTGTTTACCCAGTACTTACCCGCAGGGGATGTACGATTCTGTTGATGACGTGTCCATATTTCTGGACACGAGCGATAAACTTGGCCTCTGAAACGTGTGTCTGATGCAAGTAACCCACCAGACCGCTGAGCGAATACCTCGGCTTATAGAGGGAGGGCAGACCGATGCCGGACAGAACGGGCTTCAGGTTGTAGCCCAGGTAGAATTGCTTCGGCAACGAGGCCGCGGCCACCGCCGTCAGGGCTATCAGCAGCACGGGGCGAAGCATATCTGGCGATGCTGGAGGGAACGGACAGGACCGGGCGAGACCAGGCTGTGCTGCGCTGCACGGTCAGAGCGGACCGTTTTTATATCGAGCAGGGGGTCGGTGTCACGGTGACGAGGCGCGGCGTCTGTCTCTCCCCCCCCCCCCCCCCCCCCCAGGGAGGGGGCTCGGTGCAGCGTTGGTTGCTGTGACTGTCGGAATTAACGCAGCGAAAGGTCACCTGCACGCCGGGGAGGGTCGTTCGGGCGCCTACATCCATCAAACGAAACCTGCAGCGCCGCCAAGAAAAGAAAGAAAACAGACAGACCACCATGTAACTCTCCTCCTCAAAGTTCCCTCAAATTAGCATAATGCGCACTTTCGCAGTATTTAACTTCGTATTTCTGTTTCTAAAAAGGCTTAAGTAACAACGTGCTTTTTGTGACGACTCATAACCCAGCCCCCTTCACGAATCGCAGGCTCCCATTACGATGACGTCACCACGGCGGTCAGAATCCCTTTACCCTATTCTAACACATGTAAATAATGAAGACATTTACGAAAGACTGACGCCAAGAGTATGCCATTAACGGTATTTAAAAAAAAAATACTTCATTGGAAGCGGACGTTCTTGGTTAATTGAATTGAAATACACCTCAAGAAGCGAAAATCATGGTAGAAATGGCAAAATTATGATGTCGCATTGACCACTTGCATGCAAGAGGAAAGGATTTCCTTCAACAAAAGGAAAAATGTATTTCAATATTGCCCCAAATAAAGGAATCCCTTTGAGAATTGTGGTAGAATTCTGCTGCCACAGATGCCAGGGCCTATTTTAAGGGAAAACAACTGGGGGGGGGGGGGGGGGGGGGGGGGGGGGGGGGGGGGGGGGGGGGGGGCAAAACATTTTTGTGGCATCTTTTTTGTGGCAAAAAGGTACCCCCATTTTTTCATCCACGGATGTTGGCCGGTCACCTTATTTTAGTACTCGAGCTTAACCCGCGCCGTGCCGGTGCTCGGCGCCACCTTCGCCGTGCCGGGGGGGCGTTTCGACGCCCCCCCCCCCTTCTAACTCTGCTCCTAGGCAACGTAGCGCAAAACGAAAAACAGCGTTGGAAAGCTCGTCAACAATGATTTAGAAACTACTTTAGTCATTTTTTTCGCTCAGGTTATTATTGAGGTCACCAGAGGTCATCATAGGTCAAATTTTCCCGTTTTAGGTAACTTCGGGAACTATGATAGCTAGGACGAAACAGAAAAAAGCAATAGATAGCTCTTGAAACGCTCCAGTAACGTTTTACCGTCAGATTTGAGTTCAGGTCAATAGTTGAGGCTCCATAGGTCATCAAAGGTCAAAATGGCTGTTATCTTGGAAAAAGTTTTTCGCGAATAACTTTTTTGCTATTCAAGATAGAGCATTGATTGTGGCTCCATCGTGTTTCCATCGGCAAGGCGCATCGAAAAATATACATCTTGACCTTGTAAAGTCAATTAAAAAAATTTGACCTCAGGTGAAGGTCACATGGTGACCAAGTCGGTCACGGTGGGTCATGTTGCATATGAGTCGATGCGTCTTGACGAGAAAATCACATTCGTGCCTTCTTCAAGTTTCTATCTCTCTTCGATCAAAAGTTATTGGCAAAGAAGTGTATGTGACCTCATGTGACCTCGGATGACCTTGTGGGGGGTCAAATAAACCAAAATAGTATCTGGGTAATGAAGAATGGTCTATTACCACATGATCCTGAAGAAAAAACGTTGATTGGATGCGTTTACATGGAAAGCAAAGCATTTCAATATTTCCCCATTGACTTATAATGGGGAAGGTCACGTGATCGATCAGACCTTAGGTCACCAAATAAAAACATCCGAGATATGCAAATTGTAGGTAATGATATCCTTATCAAACTCTAAAAGTGTAAAAGTGATCACCCGGAAACTGTAGACGTGGCACGACCACAAACTTTTTCTGAGGTTGGGTCACGTGACCTGACCTGGTGACCTGACCTGATAAGACCTGAAACTTTTGGTTTCACAAAAGTTGTAAAAATGTTCAGCGGACAGGTACTGAAAATTTCAGCTACCTGGCTTCAACGGTTTTTAGCTATTGGCAAAAAAACGGAGGGGGGGGGGCGTCTAAACGCCCCCCCCCCCCCGGCACGGCGCGGGTTAAGAAATCACTTTTCGAATTCAGAAAAAAAATGTGGACATTTTTCCGAGAAAAACAATTGGGGGTCAACAGACAAAGAATCACAAATCCGAGATAGCTATTTGGAAGGGAATGTCATTTCCTTTCTATTGACGTTTTTTTTTGTATTTGCAATTTGCTTTGAAACTCTATTTTTTACAATTTGTCAAACATTTATTTTTTCACTCAAGATGGCATGACATGATGTCATTAAAACGTTATTATCTCCCAAAATTCTACATTAATTTGATTGAAATTTTGTGAGAAGACGTAGAATTGATGCAGTATAAGGTATTACAAGTTTCACGTTGATATCTATCCCAGTTTTAGAGTTATTGAGAAAATCCGAGAGTGGGCAGAATCTGCTCCCCCCCCCCCCCCAGCAGGGCGCGTGTCACCGGGGCTGCTTCAATTGCATCAGGTACGCTGTTTTGTCTATCATTGAAAGCAATGGATACATAAAAACTTCAAATTCAATCACTTGAGAGAAGAAAACACTTCTGATTTTATGAAGTTTTCTCCTAAGATCATTGTTTTTCGCGTTCAGTGCAGGGAACGCGCAAGGGGGGGGGGGCATACTTGTATTGCATCCCCCCCCAGATTCCTGTGTGTAGGGGGGGCATTCATTTGCCCCTCATGTCCGCCCCCTGGATCCGCCAGTGGGGGATCCAGGGGCGGACATACCCTCCCCCTTAGTTTTTTGGGGGTTGGAAATAGCGGAAAACGACGCCATTTAGCTCCGCCATTTTTGTTACAACTGCTTGCCTATCAATTGCCCAAATACTTTTAACCCTCGCCCTACGGGGAGGCCTGACAGCCCCCCCCCCTGAGGTTTTCTAGAATAACTTTTTACACATGCGGTGCATCTTGCTGAAATTTTCGGTAGTTAAGTTTACAGCAATTATACGTAGGCTGTACAAATTTATTTGAAATTGGTTGAGAAATTTGGGAAATAATTACATTTTGATGACGTCATGTTGGTAAAAAATAGAAATATTTGAAAAATTGTAGAAAATAGAGTTTTAAAGCAAATTGCAAACTCAATTCACCAAAGATACAAAATGTCATGCTCTTTAAAATGGCAATCTCAGATTTCTATATTTTTTTTACCCCAATTAAAAAAACTTGTTTTTTAAATCGCCACAAAATACAAATTTCAAAGATATTAGAAAAACCGAAATATATGTGAGAGAACTGAGTATGGGCAGTACTCATACCAAATTTCAAATCAATATCGTCGTTTTTGACTGAGTCATGGCTCCCTAAGTATAAAAAACTGATGACGTCATTTAAACAACAACAAAAAATGACTTTTTTGACAAGATACGAACAAATAACTACCTTTTCTGTATCTACGAGCCAAAACTGGTCTAGGAACATGCCTTTTTATTTACATTTATCAATTTCTAATTTTGAGGTTTCCTGAAGAGCAAAATCGCTGTTCTGGACGTGGTAAATCCGAGGTCATTCACCATTCACCAAGGTCATCCATTGACCTGAAACCTAAAAATCGCATACTGTTAGATTGCTCTCATGACAGGCAACATGCTGGTACTCACTGCATTGTTCTAGGTTGCTTGGTTTGGAAGTTAACAGGAGGGGCCTGTCAGGCCCCCCCCCCCCTGTAGGGCGAAGGTGAAAAAGCTCCCGTAGGGCGAGGGTTAATTTGTTTACCTCGTGTCTCCTCAGGTCACGTCACAAATCAAGTCTAGTGATCCCACCAGGGGTAAAAAATAACGCCAACTCGACAACGTCGTTGGTAGGAAATCAGCGTTACACCAAACGATGATTTGTAGCAAAACTCGTCAATGACAAGACACAAAAATTACACTATCATTGCTGCGGTATATGCTTGTATGAGTCACTTTTGGTTTGTTTAGATCTTGTACACTTATGGGGCTGTTTTGTATCTTTACGGCTGGTTGATCTCTGTTTTCTGGAGATATTCTGAAATGTAATAGGTTGCTAGCGACAAATGGGAAAATATCACCATAAGTGGGCAAATATCACAGGGTTCTCGCAAAATCTAGAGACTTTAAACTTACTATTTAAGGAAATTACAGCTACCCGAGATCATCACCATCATCACCACGTGTATTTTTCAGAATTCAGAAAAACAAAACAAGACAAATAATCGTGGTTAGATTGGTGCAAAAGAATACAATTCTGAAATTAAAGCACCTCTCTAGAATTACTGTTCGTTACTTAACATGAAAATATAAATAACTAACAATAATACATATCTCTATCCACTAACCGCCGCCACATCGCACCACATCCGCCACTCAGTAGTTGAATCGGCCGCCTCCAGGCGGCGCCACGTGCCGCCGCCCCGCCGTCCGCTGCTGGGTGCTTTTAGGTCTGGAATCTTTTTGTTTTGATCATAAATTTTTGGAATGATTTGGCAACTTCAATTCCTTCGTTTTCACTTAAATCAATACCATGAAGTAAAACTTCAAGCTTGTTTGAGTTATTATTTCGGGGGAAACTTGGCATTATTCGTGAAACTTCGTCGAAAAGTTCTGAGCGTAGCACGTTAAAGCGGGGACAATTTAGAACAAAATGTGCTACATTCTCTCTTGGGTTCCCACACTCGCAGCAAGGGGAAGGGGCTTTTTGAATTTGGAAGAGGTGAGCATTGAGAACTGATGAATCAAGTCTAAGACGAGTATGCAAAATGTTTCCGATCTTTGATCCCATGTTGTTAAATTTTGGAGGGACCTCGGCACCGAATCGAGAATCTATCGCTCTTTTGAAGGATTTGAGGCAAGGATTGGTTCTTGTAGGCTCAGGCAGATCATTCCACTGTCGGGTGGTTTTTGGGATGTAGGATTGCTGGAAGAGTGCTGTTCTATTGTTTGGAAGTGTCAGTGTATTAGCATTTCGAAGCGCACGTCCTGTGTTTTGGTGTCTTGTTTCCGGTACTATGTCTCTGATGTATTGTGGCATATCAGTACGTGGGTCGAGAAGCTTGTGATATAAGATTAGTCGGTGTTTAGTGCGTCTAGTGTCCAGCGTGTCCCAACCTAGCTCTATCAATAGTTTGTTGCAAGATGTACGAAAGAGTGCCCCAGTCACTAGTCTTGCTGCTCTCATCTGTAGTCGTTCTAGTCTCAGCGTATCTCTAATTGTTATTAGTCCGTCATATACAATGTCACTATAATACAAAATTGGTCGTATGTACGTGCTATATATTTGTACAAGAATGTCACGAGGTAAAAATTTGACAATTGGGTAGAGGGGACTCATAGCGATATTCGCTTTTTTGATGATGTTATTGATATGATCGTGAAATCGCAGGCCGGTTGACAAAGTAAGACCAAGATGAGTATGGCTTTTTGTCGATGGTATTGGACAGTTGTTAAATGACAGTGTAGGGGGGACGGCATTGGTGAATGTTTCCTGTGTAGTTTTAGCTACATTGAACGTGATGAACCACTTGATACCAAATTCGGAAATAACGTCTAGGTCGTTTTGTAATGATTTGCACGCCGTGTTAAAATCAGGTTGATGTTTGTTGTAGTGATTGACAGGTGGGTGCAGGTTACTTTGTCTCGAGTATGAAGCGTACAGTGAAGTGTCGTCTGCATAAAAGAGAGATTCATTGTGAGTCTTGTCCGCGAGGTCATTAAGATAAATAAGTGCGAGTAATGGACCCAACACACTTCCCTGAGGGCATCCAGCATTAATGATTTGAGGGCTAGATAGGCTATTACCGACGCTTACTCTCATTATTCTATCAGTTAGGTAAGATTTCAGCCAGATGTGGAGCGATCCAGTTATTCCAAATAGTGTTTTGCATTTGTGTAAGAGCCCTGCGTGCCAAATTTTGTCGAAATATTTGCTTATATCCAAAAATATAGCTGTGAAGTCATTTCCATCATCAAGATATTTGTACAAGCTGTAAACTAAGAAAAGGAGTTGGAGATGTGTGCTATGATTTGGTCTATATCCGCTCTGTTTGTCAGTGAGTAGGCCGTTTTCTGAAATGTGTTTGTATATCCGATTAAATACTATTTTTTCTAAGATTTTTGAGATACAAGGAAGAAGACTGATGGGACGATAGTTTGACGGGTCGGATGCTGATCCCTTCTTTTTGAAAATAGCGTGAACGTTTGCCTCTTTCCACATTGATGGAAAAATTCCTTGACTTATCGATTTGTTGAATAATTTTGTGAGTGAGTATCAAAATTGCTACTAACTTCAAAACTTTGGAGGGTAGATTATCTATCCCGCACGATTTGTTCACATCTAGAGAGTTCAGGAGCTTAAGAACCTCTCTCTCAGTAATAGTGATCCTGTCTAGAATTGGAACTGGAGGATTTGGTGGCATGACCTCAGGGATGCGTCTGGCTCCAATGTCAAGTCGTGACTGGTTTACAAAGTGGTCATTCAGTATATTGGCTTTGTCGCTGTCGTCAGTCGTAGTTTGTCCATCTGGTCTAATCAGCGGTGGCAGTGTCTGGGCTTTGGTCCTTCCAGTTATTTGTCTCAAAATTTTGTGATATTTGTATGGGTCGTTCTTAGAAGCCAAAAGCTGTTGAACTTGAGTAACTCTATATTTTCCTTTCAGACGTTTGTTTAGTTCTGTTGCAGCATTCCTCTGATGTCGCCAGCGAGTCCAACTATCGTCAGTCTGTTGTCTGAGTGCTATTCGAAAAAGTCTATCTCTTTTTCGTGTTTCACGTTTCAGTTCGTTAGTGTACCAGGGTTTGTCATTTGGTCTACATCGTATTGTTCGGGTTGGTATTGCATTGTTAGCTGCACTCAATATTACTTGTGTGAAATTTTCAGTGGCTTGATTTATATGTTGGTTAAGAATGGTGTCCCAGTCAGTTGAGATAAGTTGGTTTGTGAGTCTGTCTGCATCCAGTAAGTTGTAGTCTCGTATGGTCTTTAAGTGTGTCCTTAGTACTGGTTTCGCTATATTCATGGTGACATACACTGGGTAGTGGTCTATTTGCGAGAATTGGGGGGCTATGCCATTGTCAGTTACAAGGTCTGTGTTTGAAACAAAAACTAGATCTCTTAGGTTGGCAGTGTTAGTGTTTTGTCTTGTTGGCTGATCAATGAGTTGTGTGAGGTCGAGGGAAGATATAGTGTCATGGAGTTGTCTGTCAAAAAGAGTGATTCCGCTATGGTTCTGATAATTTATGCTGAGGTAATTGTTGCCTGCATTAAAATCCCCTAGAATTACAATCATGGTTGGATTGAGAGTTTGAGCAAGTGCTACACTCTCAGCTAATGTGTCTATAAAGTCCATTAACTTTTCTTGGGGTGAGTTTGGTGGAATGTATACACTGCATGCTATGATTGTGTGAGTTTTGACTTTAGTAAGTGTCCAAATCCATTCAGTGCTCCCCATTTCAAGTTCTGGCAATCTCCTAGCTGCAAGTGATAACTTAAAATAAACGGCCACTCCGCCTCCGTGCCTAGAGCGATTTTTCAGATATGGTTCATGATAATTGTGCAACTTGTACAAGCTAGGGTGAACTGTTTCATCTAACTTTGTTTCTGTGAGCATGAGAATGTCTGTGCCAGAGGAGTTTGCATGCAAAGTCAGATAATTCGTCTAGTCTGTGTGAGGATGTAATGCTGTTAATATTGACATGGCTGATTTTGAGGTTTGTGTGATTGTGATCGGGTGGGCCTGGGTTTTGCTCGACTCCAGCTTTTATAAGCAAGGTTATGGCATCAGGATATATGCTTAGTAGCCACCACTGAATATGGAGCGTACAGGTTGAAGTTGTATGCACAGGGTGGGTACACTTAATGGGATAAGGAGGTTGGAGAGAGCGATAGTTACCCGAGACCATGCAGGTACTGATCATGAAGCGCTTGGAAATGATCAGATGGTATGCAGATTTAGTGACTGCTCGAGTGGAGTTCCCAAGTTGCTTGTTGGAGTCAGGAAAGTTTGTTGATGCACTCCAGCTAGCAGAGGCAGGGACGGGCAACGCGAGCTCACCTGGAGGCAGCCAGTTGCACAAAGTTAAAGGGACATTCCCACCTTACACTAGTTTTGAGTTGAGATAGCCGTAAGTAGTGCCAGAGAGCGAAACTTGGGGGGTAACATTGAAACAAACACAGTTATCTGGTCTAAGAGAAATACAATGTGATTTTAACATTTGGGCCTTAGTAAGGCCCACCCTTATATGGAGTTTTGTACCGATGACGTCAGCTCTCGTCATGGCCGGGTGTACTTGTTTAGAAAGAAACTTTGATTTTCTATGATCGCGAATCGCGATGTTTGATTGTTGAGTGATGTGTTACGCCGTGCCATCAACATTTGACAGTTTTAATCTTTTTAAGTCAATAATTTCCATTAAGAGCAATCAGGTATGCATCGAATGCCCTATGTTGTGTGTGGCGAATCAAATATTTCTACTACGGTGTACAGGTGAGCATGGGTGGAGCTTCCCCGAAAACGTTGGTGGGGAAAAATGCCATATTGGCCGGATGTTTTACATTATTGAGGTGAAAATTGCAATATTAATGCCAGGAAACCTTCAATCTGACAAAAGTTGGTGGGCATAACACAAAGTGGTGGGGCAGTGGCCACACCATGTGAATAGGAAACTCCATCCGTGAGGTGAGTCGTCATGCTATTTCATTTACCAACAGCCAACGGCCCAACATATTCCTATTTTCCTATCAACGTATTCACTAATTATGCTGTGATTATCGTTTCAAATATCACAAGAGCATAAGCCAGACAAAGTAATTTGTTTAGCATTAAGATAAATCATTTGGGTAATCAGACGCCTATGACGGATACCTTTGCACAACATTGAGTGGGAAATGTGCCACATGCCATTATTTTAAGATTGAAAAGAAGGGTTGACACATTAAAAAAATAAAAGGAGGAAATTGTACTTTTCTGTTACCCTGAGGAGGATTTCCAAAACACATTTCACCAAATAAAAGTTGCTTATATTGTATAAATCTGAAGCATGCCAATTTTCTGCATTTTTTTCCTTCACATTTGGCAGGGCTATGCCCCACTGGTATTCCACTGCAACTGTATCCGGCCAGTGGTGTTCTATCAATATGTTTGCTAGTGATGATGTTCATTGTTCAGTGAGCAAAATTATAAATTATGGAAATGTAAGGTTCTTTGACCAAAAATGATACAGGTAGGTAATCTTCGACTAAGGCAGGTACCTGTCAGTGCGTAGTGTAATTCACAGTATGGCAGCATATGGTAACCATCATAAAAGCAGCTGCATTGTGCACCACGGCAAAATTCCATATTTCTGCTGAAGAAGCCGTTAAACCTAACAGGGTGTGTCAGGAACAATTATAATAACATAATTCAAACCTGACCTAACCTTTACAGCAATTACGGTTGCAGGGACCAACATTTGAACAATCCGCTCACTGCGCTGCAGTCCTACTGGATCTGTTGCCCCCAGACCCCAGACCAATCTTGTAGACAAAGCCTAACCCTACAGCGATAATAAGTTGTCCGATGTATTAATGCAACCTTAACCTAACCTATTTATAATAATAAAGGCTTCATCAGAAGACATGGAAATGCTGTCCTGGTGCACAATGCCTCTGTTTTTCTGATGTTACCATGTGATGCTGTGACGTCATACTGTACATAATATGGTGCACTGACAGAAAGTGTGTTACCCTGTGTCTTACACCATGTGACATGCCGCTGCATCAGCTGACCCTGTGTGACCTGTCACTGTGTCTCGTGTCTGACCCCGTGTGACCTGCCACTGTCTGACCCTGTGTGACCTACCACTGTGTCTGAACCTGTGTGACCTGCCATTGCGGTCTTACCCTTTGTGACCTGCCACTGTATCTGACCCTGTGTGACCTGACACTGTGTCTGACCTGTGTGACCTGACACTGTGTCTGACCCTGTGACTTGCCATTGCGTCTTACCCCGTGTGACCTGCCACTGTGTCTGACCCTGTTGTGACCTGCCACTGTGTCTGACCCTGTGTGACCTGACACTGTGTCTGACCCTGTGTGACCTACCACTGTGTCTGACCCTGTGTGGCCTGCCACTGTCTGACACTGTGTGACCTGCCACTGTCTGACCCTGTGTGACCTACCACTGAGTCTGACCCTGTGTGACCTGCCACTGTGTCTTATCCAGTGTGACCTGCTGTTGTGTCTGACCAGTGTGACCTGCCGCTGTGTCTGACCCATGCGACCTGCTGCTGTGTCTGACCCATGTGACGTGCCGCTGTGTCTGACCTGTGTGACCTGCTGTGTCTGACCCATGTGACCTGTTGCTGTGTCTGACCCGTGTGACCTGCTGATGTGTCTGACCCCTGTGACCTGCTGCTGTGTCTGACCCTGGTGTTGTACGCTGGTTGTTGTACTGTATGTTGGTGTGGTCGTGCCATGACCCGAGCCCCCCCCCCCCCCCCCATGAGCTGACCGCCCATCTACCACAGGCAGTGAAGAAGCGTCTGCCCAGTCCGAGTCGGAGCCGAGCTCAGCTTCCAAGCGTCCCTCGGAGGAGGCAGGCAGAGCTGGCCAGCTGACCGAGCGCAACAAGGTGGCCGCCCGCTTCCGGCCGGCCTATTTCCCTTCCCTTCACCTGCGTTTTTGCCTGAAGCAGATCGTTCTCATTTAAATAATCTGGATGGCTGTATTGTACGGTACCTTCTTTATTTTGCTCGGTAAAGGCTGAATAGGGACACTGTCGTGTGGTTTTGGTAACCAAAGGATGCATTTTGTCGCATTATTCGTGAAGGAAGCACATTTCGGTTTGATAATAGTTGATCAGGTTGTTGCATCTGGCTAGTCAAGGGTGGGCACAATGTCGTATATGATACTGTTAACTGTTTCTTGCACTGCGATACGAAAATAAATGTAGAAAGCATTACACTGTCTGCGAAATAAAATCATCAAGAAATAGAAATCGAATATCAAACGGAAGATTTCGTGATCAGTGTCCTAAGTATGCTGTATGGACTGTACTCTGTACACAAATTTTCGGCGAAATCGAGATACACGGCGGACCTTCGTAGTATGACCGTCCGTATTTCGTAAGATACGAAAATCCAAGACCAAAAACATGGATTCGTGATCAGCGCATCGGATATGTTTGTGGACCAATTTTTAGCGAAATCGAGATAACCGGCGGACCTACGTATGCATAGGCGTAGGAACAGGGGGGGGGGGCAGCCGCCCCCCCCCCCCCCCCCCCCCCCAACATTTTGAATTTTACCATTACGCCTATGGGCGTTGCATGGAAAGAATCGACTTCAGAATGCCTCCGGACCCCCCCCCCCCCCCCCCTCCCAACTTGAACATAGTTCCTACGTCCCTGTTCGTATGTATGTATGACCGTCCGTATTTCGTAAGTACGAAACCATCCCAGATCAAAAACATTGGATTCGTGATCAGCGCATCGGATATGGTCAGTGTATCAATTTTCAGCGAAATCGAGATGCCTCAATATCAAATTACATTTCGAATAAATCTGCTCCTAGTTTGACGGTGGTGTACGAAGACGCATACGTTTCAATAGTGGTTTGTTTTGTATTCAAAGCGCCAGAATTGTCTCGAAAAAATGTGCCATACTTTGGCAGCGTAAAGGATTTCTATATAGCT
>JAXIVJ010000188.1:0-168412 GCA_036785665.1 Chirona hameri
AACAGCATTTTAATCGTATTTCAGGTTCAGAGTGAACTAGCACTTGTATGGTAATTGATTGTTTGTTGATTGTTTTTTATCCTTTCTGTGTGATCTACTACCTGGCTTCATGACTTTTATGCTGACCAAAAGACGATATGCATTCGACTACCATCTGCAATTTCATGAAGTACCTAATCTAGATGGTTATTTTTGAATCTCTTCCATTTTAATTACGCCCGGGATGACAGGATCACAATAGTGGTGACCCTCCTTCATTCAACTCAGTCACATTGGTTCGTAAGACAATTCAATAACACTGCAAAAATACAGTATTTGTCAGACAGCTCATAAACATTACACAAATAATAAAAGGTCATTTTTCCGATAACTTACAATTATTGCAATTATGCACTCTACAATTATGCACTTTACTCTTCCTGGGCTTACAATGATGCACTATGGGTTATTTAATTTGGTAGGCAAAGCTTATTTTCTCCCATTTTTCAGATAACACCTTTTAAATGAAATAGCAAAAACTTGCATTGCAGTTCCAATTTCCTTTTGATGCAGCCATTTTTCCTTTTGTTCCATTCATTTCAGGAGCATATGCTAGGTCTACAAAGAAAAACATGCTCTATGTTTGCTTGTCTGAATGAATTGATATGCTATCAAACGGCATATTTTCCTTTCTGAATTAATGGCAATGACACCAATGTGCTGAATAAGATTAAATCGAACGTCACTTGCAGTCCTACAGTTCAGTGTACGGCACCCGCATAACACATGTGTTATATTCGATTTGCCCTTACCACAGTGCTTTGCAGAGGCGCTCAGTCCGTTCCCTTGGTACTCGTCTGAGTGTTGTCATGCTTCTGGTCAGAATATAGGTGCATTCGGTCTCTGTATTTGTAATCATAGACCGATCATTTAGACACGCTTCAACACCCTCTGAATGTCATCAATATTTGTGGGTAGATGTGTTTTCCTTATAATTTGACAGAGGCTTTCACATTGTATAAACCTATCGACGTATTTTTAGCTACCGAGTGCCGACAAGAGTTAATGGTTTTAAATTAAATCATTTGGGTCAATAATGTTACCAGTACAATTTTGTCAAATTTGGTACAATCTACAATAATGCAACCCATTCCCTATTTACGTCTCTACTGTAATACCTATGCCAAATTTAACGTGTCGTTGAAGCAACCCAAGTTTACCAGATTATGATACGGACATTTTTGTTAAAGCTCATTTCACATATCTATAAATAATTCGGATGGAAAGGTGTTTTCCTGCTTGAAACGCTTCTTGGCAGCGTCTTACCTCATCTTCACAACCCTAATATCAAACAAAGCCTCAAGCGTGCATCTAACGGTTGTTTTTTCCACCGCAGATTTCCGAGGTGTACGTGGCGGCTGAGTCGTATACTCCGGACGATGACGGGACCGGCGGGATCCAGCTCATGCAGGGCCAGATGGTGGAGGTCCTCGATACGTCCGGCAAAGTCAAGTAAGTCACTATATACGGCAGCGATACGTCCGGCAAAGTCAAGTTAGTCACTGTATACGGCAGCGATACGTCCGGCAAAGTCAAGTAAGTCACTATATACGGCAGCAATACGTCGGCAAAGTCAAGTTAGTCACTGTATACGGCAGCGATACGTCCGGCAAGTCAAGTAAGTCACTATATAGTACGGCAGCGATACCTCCGGCAAGTCAAGTTAGTCACTGTTTACGACACCGATACGTCCGGCAAACGACACCGATACGTCCGGCAAAGTCAAGTAAGTCACTATATACGACAGCGATACGTCCGGCAAAGTCAAGTTAGTCACTGTATACGGCAGCGATACGTCCGGCAAAGTCAAGTAAGTCACTATATACGGCAGCAATACGTCCCGGCAAAGTCAAGTTAGTCACTGTATACGGCAGCGATACTGGATACGGCATGGTGCCGTACTCGTACATAGTGCCACCCAATTAGTGCGCAGTAGTTGCCCTGGTAGTGTTCAGCTCTAGTGGATTGGTGATGGTTTGTTGTGAGCAATTGCAATTGCAAGTGCAAGTGCATAAAAAAAGGCATATAGGTATGCATTTTTATGAATATTAGTAGAAACTAGCCCTATTGCCCATATTGCGATATTACCTGCGCAATTGCTGGTGTTTTTCATTGTCTTCACGGTACCTCAGCCGAAGTCGGTCCGTTATTCGCAAAATGAAGTAGGTATGCATTCACTAGCTTTTTGTTTCGAGGATATTTGACGTTCAAAACGAATAAGAGGTGCATAAATACTCGTGTGGATAAATATTTTTTATAAGCATTTGTAAATGAAGTGTGGGGGCGGTCGTGATGAAGTAGTGGGCAGAGCGCTGGGATGGTGATCGGAAGAAGGTCCGACGTTTGAGCCTCCCCACTCCTACGCCCACAACCCATGTATGGATGTTCGCGTCCGAAATGCCTTTACAGAGAATAGGTAACCTTGAAAGTTGTCCTGAAACTTGGCTATACGGGGTATTTCGAGCTGAAACAACGAATATGTCATTTGCTTGTACGATAGATGGATATCCGTCGAGAAATGGGCATGTTTCTCTTTTCTCCTTCATGACCATAACACAACTTCATGACAATTATGACGTCATGCATATGGTAGTTTGGATATGGAAACTATTGCATACAATAACGACGGACTTAAGGCATATATACGCAGGCTGCTTGTAACGTAAACAACCGTTGTGAGGACCCGAAACAAGTTTCGGGCGCCCGAAACTTCTTCTAAAAGGGGCCCACTACGTCCTGTGTCGCAATTACTTAGCGTCGCGAGGCTATTCTTTCACCACAGCCCATTTTTAGATCTGCTCTACAAATCTGCTATCTCAGTTCAAAACCTATGTTAAAGGTGAACTATTCCCTTTAAACCGATAAGAGTGATGAGACTTAAAAACCACAATCATATAATTATTATTATAAATGAGGTTTACAGGGAACCGATACTAGTCCGTTTTTTTTTTTCTCGTGAAGTCCTACGAAACGTTATGCAAGTAACAAACATACAGAAAGTTCACGACAGCATCATTCCCCGATTTAAAGGCCACCTTTCGATCTGACATTTAAACCCAGGACCTTGAACAGCTGACGGCTGCGCGAGCCGCCCGCATTGTTGTCGCGTCAGCACGTGCCACGGTGGAAATCGCGCGCGCTAACCAAAGTCGAGTTTCAGTTTCTGGCGCGAGCAAGACGGGGAGCTGTGCTCGTGGTAGAGGTGAAGATGTGTGCGTTATCAATGCGACCTGGTGTGTGGAAAATCGATAGACTTAAATTGAGAGGGCAAACGTTTCATCTGCCACTTTGTGGCCGTTGTTCACGTGTAAATGCCGTTCAGATTAGCCTATACGTGGTTAGGAAGCTTTGTTGAACGTCACTCAAGTAACAAGTTCGCTCGAAATTATAGGTAGATGCTTCAAGGTTACTATAACAAAAGGTGAGGCAGATCATACGTTACTGATTCTGAAGCTGTATGGCTGTGCTAAGGCTGTATGACCAAGGCTGTATGACGGGCTGTATGACCCAACTGACCTGGTTTTGGAATCAGCACATCTCCACCAATCCATAAAGGTAAGGCAAGCCAACATTTTCCCAGTAGGATCTTCAGAGGGCCATCAAAAAAACGCCGCATTCCCGTTGGCCCATGTGTTGAAGCCACGGACCATGACTTTAGTGACATCATCACTTAGGAATGTCAGCATTTGGCGGGGGCTTAGTAACCTTGGGTGCTTCCAGGGTCTTTCCGGCTTCCTTTAAAGTTTCTGCTTGAAGGTTCACCATTACAATTGGGGCGGGGGCATCGGGTATTTTTGACCTAGTACACCCACTAATTTGTATTCTGCCAGGTTTGACTCTTTTGTTTTTATTGAACGAACAATATCGATTTTTGCTATTTTCCCAGCTGACAATAAATGCTAAAACAGACATTAACGCTGCAAACGCTGTAAGTAATTGTATGAGAACAGCGAAATGTCCTCATTTATTTGCAGGTGCCTTCTGGTGTCTTCCGGTACCATCTGAAACGCCAACCACCCATTCTATGAGGAGAGCAAAACGGCTTTAGGCTTTTACACGAGCAGGAACAAGGGGGCAAGGTGGGGGGGGGGGGGGGGGGGGGGGACAAGGTGTGTGGGGGGGGGGGGGGGGGAAGGGGGGGGGGGGAGCTTGAAGCCCCCCCCCCACTCAAGAAGTTGGGGGCAAACATGTTGTTTCCCCCATACGTTTGTAAGAGGGGGCCCTCCAAGAAGTTAGTTCGATTTTTTATTTTTGACCGAAACAATGACCCAGGGCCCCGATGTGCCTCCAGCCAGCCTGAGTGGCCCTCTAAGGCCGACAGAAGGCCCTCAGTCGGCCTGAGAGAGACCTCGGTAGGCCTGGGACTTTAACATGGGCCTGTCCGACGTTTTTTTCCGACCATTTAGGGGCCCTGCACAATATAGTGGCCCTAAATCCGAGGAGATACCATTTCGCGAGAAGAAAAAAACATTTGGGGGCCCTTTGGCCGTGGGAGGGGGCCCCTGGGTTTCTTTGCCCCCCTCCGAAAATACTTTCCGCCGCCACTGTGACTCTACATCAACATTATTCGAGAGCCTCTTGTAAGATATTTTGACTGGGGGGGGGGGGGGGCACCCACCCATTTTTTCCGATGATAGGCTTTGGACATCCACCTGCCAAATCTTGTTGTACTTTCGGGTTTCGCGTACGGCACATGCACTGTAGTCTGTATTTGTCTGATGAATCTCAAAAGTTGCATTAATTTTATCTGTCACGCAGAAGCAGATATGAAGAGAATAACGGGCACCGAAATGTTTGAAGCCTTAAAATGCGCGCCGAAGGCGCGCAATTTTTTCCTGTTTAAGTCCCGAATTTCTTCTTTTCTGAATGTATGACTGATACTATTCGACCTTTATTCTCAGTAGGTAATCTATGCTATTTATTATTTTGTTATTACTTCTCAGTAGTTATTTGTATCTTTGAACTAAGTATTGCTATTGTCACTCATATAAAACAAGCGCGAGGTAGAGGATTTGTGTTCAAGGCAAACGTTAACTAGACGTACGCGCGTTTGTATGTATAAGTCCATTGCATTTTTATGAATATTTAACTGCCAATAATTCATTTAGTTAATTGAGTATACCTAGTAACGTCACCTACATGAGAGTGATGATAAAGTGGTGATGATTAATGATAAAAGTATGCATGACACAGCGCAGAGGTAATGGGAGTAATGCAACTGAGTGCAAGGACACCGATCTTTAAGGAGTTAGGTACTCGGACTCACATAGCCCGCACCCTGCTGGCGAATTTGTAAAGACCTCAACAAGTTTTTCCGGAAATGACGAGAAAACGGTGGCGCGGGAGCCCCGCAATTCTTGCTTCCACCTAATCACTAATCTTTAGCGCAACCTCTCTGAAATTGTTGACCGAAGGTCATTTTAGGTCGCAGCTTCAGATCAAGAGGCAGGTAAACCCACATTCGAAAAAGTTTTAAGTGGCGTAAATTACATTGTGTTTGTCTCGTCGAGACGCGTTTCGCAATATGCAACATGACCCACCTGGGTCATCATGTGACCTTGGCCTGAAATCAAAGTTTTGATTGACCAAACCCGGTCATGCTTGGTGTGACTGAAAATATCTTGATAAGACAAACACGATGATGTTAAAATCATTGTCATCTTTATTATGTAAATAATTATTAACGCAAACTGTTATTTAGCATTTAGCAAATAGCCAGCATCACCTTTTGGTGACTTCCTAAAGCTAAACTTAAATGGGGGACACTTTTCAAGAATTATCGATTGTTTTTCTGTTTATTTCCTGCGAACTTAGTTCCCGAATCGATAAAAAGGCGCTGGGGCAGCCGGGCAGAGTCCACAAGATCCAAATTTTACCATTGATGACTTCTGGGGACCTTAACTGCGGCGCTGCGCCATTTGTCGAGGGGGTGTTCGTTAGACCCCCATAGCAAGGCGTGACAATCTCGAGGCCCTGCCGGGCTCGGGAAACTGGGTCAAGAGCTGGGGAAATAGTTGTAGCCATGGGTCTGGACACACTGTCTCTTAGGCTCAAGCGGTTAAATGCCGTGGGTCGAACCCGGGGTGTGATGGAAGAGGGGGCAAGGGGAGCATCTGCCTCTCTCAAGAAGTTGGAGAGACAAACATATTATTTGCTCCCATAAAAACTCAAGAGGGACCGTCTGAAAAACGAATAAAAAACGATTGGAAGGGTCTCCATCAGCCCTGACAAGGCACCTCTCGGCCCGGCACGGTGCCCTCTCAGACCGGCAGAGGGCCATCTCAGACCTGTCATGTGCCCTCTGAGACCTGCATAGGGTATTCCCAGACCGGCCTAAGGCCCGCCAGACTGTTCGAGGGTTCTCTCAGAGTGCAGTAGCTCCCTCTTCAGACTTAAGAGGGGTCCCTCTCAAATCTGACCTGGGCTTCTCAGACCGGCCGAGGGCCCTCTCAGATCAACCAAGCTGCTCTGATAGGCATAAAGCCCTCTCAAATCTGGAAATATCAACTCAGACCAGCCTGGAGTATCCCAGACGACCAATGGACCCCTCGGGCCGCCTGGAGGGGTCTATAACCTCCTGAGAGGGTATAAACTACCCTTTCAGACCGGCCGAGGGCCTTCTTAGGGAGGTTGCCTGCCCTCTCAGACCGACCGAGGGCGCCCCCAGGCTGACCATGGACCCTTTCAAACCAGCTTAAGATCCTATCAAGACCTGCCAGGGGCATCTTCAGGCACAAGGCCCTCTAACCGGCTGAGGGTCACCTCAGGCCCTCAATCGGTCGTGACATACGAGAGTACTTCTTTGGCTTGGTTTCATTTATGGACCAAGCACTACATTCTCCTGGAACCAATGCAATTGGAACTCTCACCCTGTTCCGAGGGGTATTGGGGCTGGGTCGACTTTTCAGAGGCCCGTCGAAGGATTTGAACCCCGGTCCCTGGCAAAGGAAACAAACGTATCCTTCCACTGTGTCGATTGCCACCAGATAGCACTTGTTAATTGTCCAGACACTGGTCAGAATCGCCTTTTCTGCGCCGAAATTGAAGCGATATTTGCCATAAAATGATTATCTGAGTTGTATTGACTTATTTTATCGCTCTCGTTATTACATTTGCGTGTATTTAAGATTTTTGCCCACATTTACTCCACCGATGTCGTTTTTAATATACATCCGATGACAAATAGGTGCACCCCACCCCAGTGACGCGATTTTGCCTCGACTGGGGGGGAGGGCTGGCGGCTTCACTGGGGGGGGGGGGGGGGCGCAGCCCCCCCCCCAGTTAACGTGTTAGAAGAGGCCCTGTATTATTATCAGCCTCAACCACCAATATTCAGCGAACACATCAGAGGTGAACCATTTGGTGCATTGGACTCGGTGCTGATCGTTGTTTACCTGGTTATCTGCAGAAAAGCCACCTGATCATTGCTGATTTTTTTATGAGTATAATGTTTACACTAACGACCAGTCACTATCGTGGTCGTCTATCGCTTCCGTCCACGTTCCCTGTATTGACTAGAGCACACCCTCCTACCCCCTAGGCGCCAGCGTTTGGACGATGACCTTGACCTGGAGGCCGAACAGCTGCTGGACAACAGCGCGGCGCGACACCGGATGTCGGTGCGCCCCCCTCGCCGCCACGCCAGTCCCCGCCGCCGCTCCGCAGAGGAGGCCAGGTCAGAGGTCAAGGTCACAGGACTCCTCGTTAGAGATGCAAAATGATAAAATGACGTTGTCGTGATTCGGGAGGGTTTCGTTGATGCCGTAATAAACAACGGGAAGATTTGTGTGCACTGTAGACGATGTGTTAAGTGACGGTCGTCGAAATAATCCGTCGTTTTGTTTTGCTACTTTATTTATTGTTGCCAAAATGTTACTTTGCTCGGTTTGTTATGTGTCTGCCACCATTTCAGGCCATAAATAGTTTCGAAAATGAACCAAACCTGCCACATGGTCAACTAAGAAAACGCAATTAATTCATAATTTTCAGAGAAATTCGCTCTTTCCTCAATAGTTTTAGCACTGTCATGCCATAGTAAATATTTGTTGTTGACAAAGTTGCGTACGAGCTGAAGTTCGGTGGATTTCAGTTTATATACGTCGGCATAGCCAGAGGACGCTTTCCTGTTATACCCGGTAAATCGAACAGCTCAGGTTTGTTCACAATGGAAACACAATTCCAAAGAATAGTGTTATCCAATGTTCAACCAACCTTCGGTTATCTTTCAATCAATAGAAGTCAGATAATCTTTCATCATGATAACAATCCCTGGGAAGTGAGCAAGTCCACTATCCAGGTCATTTGGGCCATATTAAAAAGTTCGAAATCTGGGTTGTCCCACCAGTCTGCACCTGAACTGTACCCGCTGACAGTAGTTTCCGCCATGTCCGCCAGGTGGCTGGTGCGGGTGCGGCCGCGGGCGGGCTCCCCGCCGGCAGAGGGCCTGGTGCCGGCCAGCGTTCTGCGCCGGGAAGACGCCACTGCCGGACAGCAGGGGGCAGCACCAGAAACGCCACGAGCGCGCCGCAAGACCAGCCGACCGGCCGGCAGCGTCGCCGCCGAGCAGCTGGACGACCAGAGGGCGTGAGTGTTGAGTAGTACCAACACTGGGTGGCGCCGGAGACACGATAGAGTCAGAGGTGCAGTGCCACACTTACAGTCGGGTAAACGACCGATAGTCCGGTCCCCGTGTATCCTCGCGCTGTACATTCTCTTGTATCATTTGAAGTTTGATCTCACCTCATCAATTAAGTCCAGTAATTGTGCTAATTATGAGTTGACCATGCGAGCGCGACTACCTGGAGTATGTTGAATGAGCTCTATACGTTTGAACTATATACCAAATGCAAGACCTGCGACGACGAAACATTCACGCCAAATCAGACGTGCGCAAATTTTGGCCCGTGCCAAATTCGGTAACGGTGGTCCTTATGCGGCGTTACCACCGCGCGCAAATCCTTATTTACAATGAAACTAATATTGTCGGCACTTGTTTCCGCGGCTGCAGGGCGGTGGTTCGGGAGCTACTGGAGACGGAGGAGGAGTTCGTGAAGGACACCCAGTACATCCTGGAGAACTATTACCACCATCTGGACTCGCCCAGCGTGCCCCGCGACCTCAGGTCACAGAAGGAGGCACTCTTCGGCAACTTCAGAGAGCTCTGCCAGTTCCACCAGAGGTCAGGGTCAGGGTCTGAGGTCGGAGGAGGGGGAACATGGGGTGGTGACAATGGGTGTTTGGAACCGTTGCGTTGTTTTGAGCGATTTTCTCTTTGTTAAAGGGCCGTGTGAAAACGAGAACCTTTCGCTTTCATAAGCTTTCATCCAGTGAGATGTCATTTCCACTTCTGGTCTAGCTATACATCTCCTGACATGCATTTTAGGACCTGGTGACTGTATGCTGGAAGTTCTTTTCATGAAGAACCGAGGAAACTTAACCATTTCCATTTGCTCCAGGGAACTTCTGGAAGGCATCAAATATTATGCAGAAAAGCCGTCGCTGATTGGGAAGACTTTCCTACGATTGGTAAGCACTCTTGTGTAATGTGTGGTATCCGTCGATATTCGTTGTTACCGTAATTACTTTCACATTTCTTTTCCTAATATTCACGTTTAAATTAATTTGCAGACTAATTGTGTCGGGCAGATGCGAAGGCCTAAAGACAGTTTCGGTATAAGACAAATGAGTGTTCTGTTTTTGCAGGCGCCGGATTTCGACAAGCACGCCATCTACTGCCGTGACGAGCCCGCTGCGCAGACCCTGCTCGAGACCAACAAACTGCTGGCCCACCACTTCCAGGTAGGTGACTTGTTGCACTTTACTTCGATATTTTGTTTCCTGCAATTTTTTTTTGTCTTTTCATTTATTTATTTTTATTTTTATTTTATTTTTACATTTCACTGCTATACCTTTAACCCTATTAGTGGTAGGGGGCGGATTCCACACCCCTCATGTTTTTCGCAGATATCTCCCGAACGGCTGGGAGCATACCAATGAAATTTTGGGCTTTTCCTAGAATTGAATTCCACATACGGAGCCAAAATATTTAGTTCCTAACCTTAACAGAGGCGGTTCCAGGGCCCGGTTTTTGGAGTTTTTTTTGCTCGACATTTGGCGATAATACGGAGATGCGATCTTCACGGCTTCTTCCTAACTGCCTGAAGTATACAGGAGTTACATAGGTTTACGGTGATTGGGACAAGTGCAAATTAGTTGATTTTAGTGAACTATAATAAATATTGCACGGCAGAGGCGGTTTCAGGGTCTTGAAAAAGGGGAGGTTTATAGGAAGGTTTTATATATATATATATATATATATATATATATATATATATATATATATATATATATATATATATATATATATATATATATATATATATATATATATATATATATATATATATATATATATATATATATATATATATATATATATATATATATATATATATATATATATATATATATATATATATATATATATATATATATATATATATATATATATATATATATATATATATATATATATATATATATATATATATATATATATATATATATATATATATATATATATATATATATATATATATATATATATATATATATATATATATATATATATATATATATATATATATATATATATATATATATATATATATATATATATATATATATATATATATATATATATATATATATATATATATATATATATATATATATATATATATATATATATATATATATATATATATATATATATATATATATATATATATATATATATATATATATATATATATATATATATATATATATATTGCCTCCCTTTTTCGCTAGCCTGGCACCGCCTATGGATGCAAATATGCTTTATAACTGTTGTGTCCAATGTCACAAAAGCGCACCATTTCATTTATCGAAAAAAGAAGAAAAATATCTGTTTTATGAGGCATTTATTTTACCCCCAAATTTAGTGACCTGAAAACGCCTATGATTTTTGAATTTTCAAAAGTCACCGTCATATGTCAATCCCCAATTAAATCTCTATCGATCCTCATTAGTTGCGTTAAAATCGGCTAATAAACATGACAGCTGTGTTGGACCACAAATACCTTTAATAGTTGTATTTTAACCCCCCTGTTGCCCCCTTATCAAAAATGTCGTTTTTTAGAAATGTGGTTCGTGTTGAGGGGAATCAAACGCCGTTTGATTTTTGCAAATCGGACGGGTAGATCTCGAGATCTCCGGAGAGAGGGGGATCGGAAGCCGCCGCCCCCCCCCCCCTCCCCGCCACTAATAGGGGTAGCCAGGAGCCTGCCACTATAGGGTTAAGTTATGAGTCATTCCCATTTTTCACATTCGACTTTTCCCGTTTTTTTCTTCTTCTCGATTTGTCTTGTAACTAGTGAGTCAGTGCGATTGATGTATTCTCGACCAGGGGTGTGGTGTTATGCAAATGATTGTGGGTGCCCAAATTGAAACTCATCGTACCCCCTCCTACTCCAGCGACTCAAGGGGAAGGGCACTTTTCGTTCGTTTACTTATTGATGTTAAAACGTTAAACGGCCCAACACATTGATCGATTGAAAAACGGAAACAGATATGATTTTTTTATTAGGAATGAATTTTCCTAAACATTTTAGCGCGCAGAAATGCGTAGCCATTGCTACACGTAGTATATAGGCATGGGTCGAGCTTTCCAGAAAATGTTGGTGGGGCAAAATGTCATACCTACATATAGGTATGACATTTTGCCCCACCAACTTTTTCACCAACAACCAGCCTATAGGCTGGTTGTTTTCAATAGTGCAGGTGAAAAATGGCCATTTCAACGCCAGGAAACCTTCAAATCTGACAAAAGTTGGTGGGGCAAAATACAAAGTTGGTGGGGCCCACCATTTGAATAGGGAACTCCACCCGTGAGTATAGGCATCTTTAATCAGCTATTAAGCAAATTAATGTAATGTGCACTTCAAACAACATTGTCCATGACGAAACTAAAACAAACACATTTTCAATAGGACACTTGCTATGCTGATCTTAAGACATCAATATCCAAGCGAAGTATTTCATATTTTATTCGTTAATTTATAGATAATTAATATTTAGATAATTCATATTGATTTCAAGGTACAAATCTTGATAATATTTCATATGCGCAGAAGGAGAGCGAAAAGTATATTGCAGGCAGCAAGTTTTAAGTTCGAAACACATCAAGAAGTGTCAGAGACCCGTATCATTCCTTAAAATTACAATACTCGAAGCATCAATATACTTTGGCTGCATGTAAAATATATACCGGCGGCGCGAAAATGGCGGCGTGGAGCGACGCCATTTTTTCCGCGATCGGTATCCCCTCATTTTTTGCGCAACCCTTCTGGAATGTTTAAAGTGAGGTCATCTCAGGTCATCAGGTCTCGTCAAGTGTCTCCAGGAAAAAATAATCCAGGAGAAGACAAATGGTTTCCACGCAGAGACAAAGTGTCTCCATGCGGAGACAAAGTGTCTCCATGCGGAGAAAAAGTGTCTCCATGCGGAAACACAGTGTCTCCAAGTAGCTCTCCAAGTCGCCCTCGTGTTCTAAATAGTCTCACAAGAGACAAGATGGCTCCGAGGAGACCTGTAAGGCTTCTCGATGGACACCATTACATTAAAGTTCTCCAAACGGTTTCTGAGTGTGGTACACCGGCGCCGTCGTGGCCCTGGTACGCCGGCGCCGTCGTGGCCCTGGTACGCCGGCGCGGTCGTGCCCCTGGTACGCCGGCGCCGTCGTGGCCCTGGTACGCCGGCGCGGTCGTGGCAATGGCACGCCGGCGCGGTCGTGGCACTTGTACGCCGGCAATATCTCGTGTGACATCATGTTTTACGGTTTTTGTTGGAAAATAAGGGTTAACGAGAAACGCTGTCAAAGGTACAGTTTGTAAGATAATTGCAATCGTCATATTTGAAGTATAGGCTCGGCTATCAAACTGATATCTCATACCTTTGAATTCTGAAGAAATATAACATTTCCAAGAATCCCAATGTTTTTTGGCGACATATTCAATATTTTCAGACATTTAAAAACCGAAAAATTATGAGACGCGTTAGAAGAATATATGTGCCAAATTGGAAGTCGATGTCATCAAAAATGACTGACTTATGGTCTTTCAATGACATAAATCGACCACTTGTCACGATATTACCATGCATAACTCTTACGTTTTCGCCTTGCACTTCAGTTTTTATGGAACTAACAATGTTCTCATGTCATTTTTCACGTTCGAGACGAACAACGAACCCAAGAACATGTAATATAATGCCTAATGACCCTAATCAGCAGTTTGACTTCGTGACCTCCGATGACCCTGACCTGACCCAAGGCCATCAAAGCTTAAACTGGTACTTAGAAGTGTCAGGCGCACAAATCACACCGCTTTAAAGCCCACTAATGTGTTTAATGATATTATGTTGTGCAATAACTGCATCCCTGGAGACCTTCATGAAACGGAGAATAATATTTTATTTAACCTGAACTGTTACAACATTGGTGTCCCCGAGATAAACAAAATGCGTTTCTCTGTATTTCTTTTACAGGGCTATCGAATGCCGTTTGCTTTTGTATTCGGTCCAACAGTTCCGGAGATTCTATGCAACAAAAAATAGCCCCCACCCCCAGTAAGTCACGTCATAAAAAATACCGGGAGGAACTGCAGGGTTAGGTAGTAACTGTCCGCCGCCGGTTAAGGTATGGCAAGTCCATGGCAACAGCAAACGAATAATTTATGTGGAAGTTGGCCACTTCCGAAACAGCCACAGGGTTGAAATAAGTGCCGGACATATTTATGTACGTCTTGCGAACGCTCTGGTCTTGACCCAAGAAGGGCGTTTGACTGCGTGCAGCGACTCACTTCGCAACCATGGGCTAAGGATAACGTGGACATGATGCAAATACATTTGTATTGCTCCGAACTATTACAGGATAGTTGACAGATTACACACCTGTGAATATCTACTCATGTATAGGTGGTCATAAAACGGCTTGCCGAGCAGTGTCCGACGGGAAGCAACAATTCCGATCCCATAATATCAGCACCGAAATCCCCTTGCATATACGGGGACACTACGTGGAAGCCTGATCCTCGATCTACTGGCAGGTTTTCTGGTCAATATCGATCGTCTGACCATCCGGGCAGGCGCACTGTCCCGCCCACTTCCAGTCGACCAGCAACTGAATGCAGAAGTGCGAGCAGCCGTTGCGCTGCTCGTCACAGACGGGCCGTGGGGAGGCCGGCTGGAGCCAGGGGTGCAGCACGCGCACCGCGCCTCCTCCCGTCTCCACCGGCAGCGCGCGCACCGCGCCACCCGTCTCACTGTCAGCCGTCCACAGCTGGCCAGTGGCGCGATCTGTCCAGAAGAGACGTGTATCCAGCACGGCCAGGCCACCGGCGTGCGCGAGGCTGGGGTGTGTCAGCAGCTGGGTATGTTTGTACGACGAGAACGTCCAATCTTGCCAGATGACCTCGACCGAGTTTGTGATGTTGTTTATCCAGAAAATGCGGTCCTGCCACGTTTCGACGGCCAGTGACGGGTCAACGGCGATTTCGGCTGGCAAAGATGTCAGAAAATGCTTCGCGGAATTACCGAAGCCATAGTAAGACGTGTCACCGTTCATTTTGCGTACTTTAAACTCGTTGTCGCCATAACTGTTTTGCGTGGAAGTGAACAGCCTGCCGTACCCGGTGATGACAAGAGCCTGCTGTTCTTTCCAGTATTCGAATGCCAACGTCTTGACGTAGGTACTGTCGAACGGTGCAATCTTAAAGCTCAGCGATTTGTCGTATTTAGACTTAGACGGATTCTCTTTCCATCCAGAGAAGATTACGCTGTTCCAGTCGACGGCGACTTCCAAGACTCGCAGTGCCTCCGACGCCTGCATGAGGCGCCTCACATCGGAGACGACACCGCCCGGCGACCAGCGGCCGCTGAAGAGGCTGCCGGCGTCCACCAGAACAGCAGGAACTCCTCGCCGCCCAGCCAGAAAAAATCCACCTTGGTGGCGTCGGTGAGGTCGGAGAGAATCTCCGTCACCTGCTCCGTCTGCAGATTGACGACCTGCAGCGAGCTTGGTCCCACCACCACCGCATACGCCGGGTACGCCTTCTGACACGCTAGGTCCACCAGCTCCTCACCCTCTGGGCAGAAGCAGGATGCCTCTGCCGTGCCGTTCACCACCGTTGGGATGCAGAGATGCTGACAGCTGGCGTTGCTGCACTGATTCGCCACCTCCGGCTGCGTCTCCGGCGAGAAGATCCTGACGGCGAGCAGGCCCTCCACCTTGGCCAGCGCCGGCACCGTCTCCCCGTTCACAGAGCCGGCCACCAGGTCCTTTACCCTGCCGTCCGACGCCGAGACGCGGCTCACCACCTTCTGGTCGTCCCAAGAGACGACGATGTCGTCGTTCACGACGTCGATAGACCGTCTCCATTCGGCGCCGAACACCTCGTCCCGCTCCGTGACCAGCTTCTTCCCCTCGCCGGCGTAGTTCACTCTGAAGATGCCTATGTTGAAGCCGTCGGTGTTGTCCACTATATAGACATGCTGTCGCACTGGATCGACGGCGAGTCCGGCCGGGTAGGTGAGGTTGGTAGGCAGCATGCGCAGCCCGGTGCCGTCCAGGTTCAGCACCTCCAGCCGGTACGATCCTGTGTCGGTGGCGATGCGGAACAGCAGCCGGTTCGGGATGTCGTACGCGGCGAAGTAGCGCGTGCTGCCGCCTGACTTGCCGAGCCGCACGCACCGGTCGAACATGTAGCTGCAGACGTAGTTGACGCGCGACTCGGTCAGGTACCAGTTCTCGTTAAGCCAGTCGAAGGCGAGGGCATGCGCATAGTTCACTCTGAGCCCGCGCGGCTGCGGCAGGTCCCAGGTCTGGTTGAGGTAAGCCAGCTGCGCGCATCGGACCACCGCCGTCTCGCTCTGGTCCTCGGGTGCGCTCACCCAGCACACGGTGCCGTTGCGCGGGTTGGTGGCCACGTGCCAGGCCTGCCACCACTGGAACACCTCCGGCCGCCAGGCGAGCAGCGCGCCGCTGGAGTCGAGGTGCATAAGACCGCTCTTGGAGACGGCGATCACGCTGTGGTCACCGCCGCCGGCGGCGACGGCCGGCGACGCGGCCAGCGCGGCCAGCAGGACGGGCAGCAGGACGGGCAGCAGCAGCATGTCACTGTGAGACGGGACGGCGGACGACTGCCGGCGCGGCTGTCTGATGCTCCGTCCGAGCCCCGACACTCGGTCCAGGCGCCACCGGCTACACTGTGCAGACATATGCAAACATATAGCCCGCATATACAAACGGCGAGCTGCGGAGACGCCGCCGGCCCGCTACAAGGCGCCATTCAAGGGAGTACCGTGAAGTATGAAGTAAGTAGCATGTCGCAATCAAATATAGCGGATTACAATCATATTATACATATGATTGAACCTTGTCAGTCAACCTTGTCGTGGGAAAGAGTGCAAACGACTGTAGCCTGTCCTGGCCTGGCACAGATGAAATAGTTGCGTTTTCTAACAACGCTGCTGCCCCACGAACTGTTTTATAACGCTATCGCTATGCAGGGTCGTCATCATACTTAACATGCTTACTCCTCTGGCGAGGGCAATATCACCTCCCGCCGGGAGCGAGTCGTGAATAAAAACGATACAAAATAAACAAAGATACATAGTTGATAGTATACGTATTATTTAAACCGTTCCCCCATGTGCAGTTTCAGTCGCTCGTGAGCCAGCTCTCAGCTCCCATTCTGTTCGCATGTGTACAAGTTAAAATGCAGATAAATATTAAACTTGATACAATTGACATTTGAAAATATACGTTGGTTATGTGGGTCGCTTTTTACAAGCATTGTGCCAATGTGTTCACCACGTCAACGGTTATCGAGCTGCAAGTGCTTCCGATACTGCGGTGAAATTAGTCCTTCTGTCGTTGGTATTTAGTGGGTGCTGGTGGCCGTCTCTAACTGCCATTACATCTGGCCGAGCACAGTCCATCCATTAGCCGTCAGCCCACAGTCACGTCAGCGCGCAGGGTCGGCAGTGCTGCACGCGGCACGTGCGTACTTTATATTGCACAGATGGCCCCGCGGCCGGCTCCGAGAGCTGCCGTTTTATGCCGCGCCTCGCCGGCGTGTTATGTCTCGGCTCGTTGAGTCAGTGCTGATCTGGCTCGTACAGAGGGAAACTGCCTAAGTTGAGATGTCTGGCCTCAGTTGTCTCAATAGTTGAGGACTCAGAACTGCTTGATGGTGAAGGTCAATATTTATTTTAACTTTGGATTCATAGTAGAATAGTTCATAGCAGGGCTGCGGAGTCGGAGTCGATGTCGGAGTCGGAGTCGGTCGGAGTCGGCAGTTTTGGTCGGAGTCGGAGTCGCTAAAATCTTACCGACTCCGACTCCGGCCCGGAGTCGGAGTCGACTTTTTGGCAATTGGCGATTACTTTGGTCGGTAGAATAGTCGTCGGCCTAGGGACATTAACTTTACATCCCTTTCGAAAGGAAATTAGTGGAATATTAATCGAGTGGAAAGTTCACTCAACTAGCGGTAGATTCGCGTCTGATGAAGATAGGGCAATCATTTTTACGTCATCTGATGATGTTTGGGGCTTTGGACGCATCGACTCATACGGTCACACGGCGACCATTTTATCATCGTGCTCGCTTCGTCAAGGATATTCGAATCATATCATGGTGACCAGGTTACCTAAGTCAAATTCAAAATTTGACCTCAGATCAAGGTAATTTAAGGTCATATGGTGAACCTGGTATGTCGTGTTGCGCAATGTCGGACGCGTCTTGACGAGACATACACAGTGGTGCCGGTCTCACTTCTTATCTCCATTTTATTCCGCCGCCTGCAGACGGGCGCGACTGGGCTGGACGCGCGGCGGTGCCGGCCGCGCGTCTAGCCCAGTCCGTGCTCGGGAGGCGTAACATTGTTCTCCATACTGTTAAGAATACAAACAAACGTGAACAAAATATTTCTCTTAGTGCTTGTGCAAGGAGCATGAATATATTTGTTAATGTTTGTGTAATCGACCTTCTCCTTGAATGTACCAAAGTAAGAAATTAAACTTTGTTTTACATTTGCATTCGGGCACAGCCCTTCATCAGATGTATTGCAATCGAAATAACACATCATGTAGTCTCTGATTTTCACGAGTTGTGCTAAATGTCTATTCTTGTGTCGTGTATGTGAATGATGTGTTATTTCGATTGCAATACATCTGATGAAGGGCTGTGCCCGAATGAAAATGTAAAACAAAGTTTAATTTCTTACTTTGGTACATTCAAGGGAACAAAATAGATGGCATTGCAGATATTTCTTAGCATGTGATTGGAGAAAGGATATAGGCCGGAGTCGGAGTTAGAGCCGGAGTCGGAGTCGATTTTTTCAGGCCGGAGTCGGAGTCGGAGTCGGAGTTGCTAAAATTATGTCGACTCCGCAGCCCTGGTTCATAGTATTGCCATATCATAAATATCTACTGGATCCAGCTGCATTGTAAGATATATTCAAATATATAAGTTCCTAATAGTAATAATATCACTATCGTTAATTGCTAGGGATTTTATGGACCTATATGATGGGATGCAAATATGAAATAAGAGAGAAAAGTTTATTTAAAGTTGGTCCTTGAGCTGGGCCGAGAAGTAAAACAGACCTGTTAATTTCAATTGAGTTGCAGAACCAATCAACAGGCTCAATACTGATAGCAGGCTAGCAGGTGGTAAAACACTAACCGGTGTGTAGTATTCATGAATAGGTACTTACGAGTTACAGTAGTCATTCCTGCCTGGCCTTTTGTTACTTACGGAACTTTGCTCAGTCCGATAGACACTAGACTGCAGTAGAAACACTGCATTTAGAACACAACAGTCAATAAACTATGATACGATATTGATGTCTCTTTCTCATTAGTAAAACAAACTTAAACCGCACCATCCACCACTTATCACCCAGCGTTTCACAAGGGTGTGGCACGGTAACTAACTCCAGGCACTACTCAAACGCTCTAAATATCTCTCTAATATAACGCCATTAATATTGTAGCACAGCTCTTTCTTGACACAGGGTTATTACTTATAATACCCTTTAAAACCGCCCTGAAACTCCACAAACAAAATTGATAGAAGTTCGGATGGAATTATCAAGTGAACTGGTTTAAGCAGTCATTTGGAGCAATTGCATATGTGACACTCCCAGAGTGACTTGTGAACTGCTAGTAGCTAGCATGTGGACCAGTATACTTACTAATCATAGTCTTCACTCCACTCCTCAACACATTTGAGGATCTAATACGTCAGCGCGGTAGAAAATGTGTATGATTCATACGTCATACTTGGCAGGTCATTGTTGTGGAACAAAGGAATCGCGCGCGAACCCTAAACTAAAGCCTCAAGGTTTTACTTTTATTTGAGAGAATCCTATGTTTTAAGTGCAACTGTAGGATTAAAAAAACGGGGTTATCAAACAAAGTGAATTGTGATTTGTTGTTGAATTCACATTCTTAAAGTACCTAAAGTGAGTTTGTGATGGCACGGTACTTCTTGATTTCAGACAAATGGCGCATATGGTTCGTATAAACATTCCATAAAAATTGGTATTTACCTATATGTGTTCGTAGGGGTCATGGAATGTTTTAGTTCCAGTTTAGATTTGTGACCGGCTGTCAGAGGGCCCTCTACAGATGGCAGGCCCCTCTAAAGACCAGCAAAGAGGCGGATAGGCGGAACTTTTCAGAAAAAGTTGGTGGAGCAAAATGTCATATAGGCTGGTTATTAGCCGTTTTCACGAAGGATTTTGCGTTTGGGGCGTTTGGGGCGATTGCGGCGTTTGGGGTAAATGGGTCTATATCTCGTAAGAACACGGCTTTTCCCGGTGATTTTGGGTATTAATCGCAACTTTATGAATTAATGCATTTTTCTGGAAATTCCATTTTAACGATAACACCATAGGATACTTAAAATTAACAATTTCATCCCAAACTAGCTCTGGTGATGCCAGATGGCTGTGGCGGTTTAGGGCGTTTGGTGCGACTCCATCTTGCTCGAATCCCGGAAGTGCGGGGTTCGGGAAATGGTCATATTTTGCAACGACATGGTTTTCAGGAATAATAGCGTATTTCAATGAAAACTAGATGAATTAGTCCATTCATATTTTCAGTTATATTCACTTTTGAAAGCAAGGATTTATGATAATTAGCGATTTCGTTTTGATAATTTGTTGTAAGATGACGGGAATGCTGGCTCTGGCTCTGCGCTGGCTCTGCGCCAAGGCCATAGAGACTAGGTAGACCCGTCCGTGATAGGCAGCGAAATGCGTGATGTCACGGGCACGTGACGTCACACGCTCCCTATTCAAATAGTGTTAAATCGGCCTACTTTCGCGTCCTACCATTTGCATACCTTAGGTGCAAGAGGGATTAATTGGGCACTAAATGATAGATTTAAATGTTCTCTACAGCTCGCTTTGGGACATTTTCTCCTAAATTGCAAGGGTGCGCCGCTAGACGATGTCAAAGCGAGGCATGCAACCGAGCGAGGCCCATGCCCATATAAGGCAATGTTTGGATTTTGGCTACGGGGAACTGTCGCTGGATGCTGTTTTTGGTTGAAGTGCGAATTTTGTATTATTTCACCTGGTTGTTGATGAAGTAAGGTGACTTGAGGATACTTTGTAATAGTATCTATCAGGTGAAAGCATTTTTACATCTGGATTACACTTGTTTCACCTACAATTATGTTGCAGATCGTTGAGTGACGAATACGCCACCGTAAATAAACATAGCGGCCGCGCCGGTCAAAGGCGTAAAGGCGGCCGCTCACTAGGCCATTCGGCGCGCGGAGGTCGCGATATCGCTACGACTTTCCGCGCATCTTTAGCGACTTTCCGCCTTCGCGTCAGCCGAAATGTCAAAAATCGCGGACGAATGTCGTCGGCCGGCCATCTGCGGACCGGCGGAAAAAAGCTGATTCGAACGAGCTTTTTTCCGCGACTGAACGCCGCGGAGCCGCGGACAACAAAATTGGTCAGGCTAACAGCGGCGAATCTATACAAGACAAAGGTGCACATTTTGCACAGCATGCTCTTGCCGCTGTTAAATTTATTATATAAAAGTTTCGTGGTTCTAAACTTACATCTTCGTCGAAAAATGGCCATCATTAATTTATCTTGTGACAGGCTGTAGACACAGGTTGCGACATGCTGTAGGTCGGCGGGGCGGAATCTCGCGAGCAGAAGGCGCCGAATCCGCCGGAACAAGGACGATATTCAGCGGTATCGCCGCGATTTTCCGAGGCGGAATTTCGCAGTGATATGGGGCGCCGAATGCGTAGTGTGCGGCCGCCTTAATTCTTTTGGTAGACCGAGAAGTGCCAGGAGACGGTCTACGAAAGAAAATACGCTTCTCCCGATTCGGCCACCCCATTGGTGGAAATCGAGCTGGAAAGTGACGCCATGGGACAGGGTGGACACGTTACGGAGATAGCCATGCCACCCCTGGCTCTGCGCAGGCGTCGCCGCCCGGTCACCATGGCGACGGACCGGCCGGTCGCCTGACGTCACGTTGCACACGTGGCTCCGGCGCCGGCCGGCTGGTCACCATGGCGACCAGCCGGCCGGTCGCCTGACGTCACGTTGCGCATGCGCAGAGCCGTGGTCTGCGCCCAGCAATGGCGTCCGTTCGATCTAGAGCAACCACTTTTGAGTTTGCAGTACCAGTGGCTGCAGAAAGCCCGCATGTTTCATGGATTTATTAGTGTTTTTTTTTCTGATGTCTTTGCAGCTGTTTGAGAGATTCATCAATTAATCAATTAATCGAATCCAAAACATTTGGTGTGATTCGAAATGCGTAAAGATTGTTCCGGTTTTCGGAACAACCAACAAAGTTACCGCTCTAAATTGCACGATCTCAGCGAGACAGAGCGACGTTGAATTAAGGTCTGTCTATGCTTTTGACATTTGATTGCATTATTCATCCTAATGTTATATTTCTTTGCCATTAATATCTTCAATTTTACCCTAACTAACTGTCAATTGCGTATTTGATTTAACCAAAGCTGATTATCTAGTATACTTGTTAGCCTATTTTTGGGCGTTTTCGGTATGTTTGTAGAAGGAACTAACACAACCCAAAATTGCCAGATTTGCTCATGAATTTGAATATTCAAAGCAAACTAACGGTAAATATTGCATTGTTAGAGCATATACTTATTCATTAATTCATAAAATTGTGATTGATACCAAAATTCACCGGGAAAAGCCGTGTTCTTACAAGCTATAGACCCATTTACCCCAAACGCCTTAATCGCGCCAAACGCCCTAAACGCCCCAAACGCCCCAAACGCCCAAAACGCAAAATCCTTCGTGAAAACGGCTATTTTCAACGGTTCGGGTGAAAAGACCATTTCAACGCCAGTGAACATTCAAATCTGACAAAAGTTGGTGGGGTAAAACACAAAGTTGGTGGGGCAGTTGCCCCACCATTTGAATAGGAAACTCCACCCGTGCAAAGAGCCCTCTACAGAGGGGCCCTCTAAAGGCCGACAGAATGCCCTCTACAGATCGGCAGAGCCCTCTAAAGGCCGGCAGAGGGTCCTCTACAGATCGGAAGGGGCCCTCCAAAGACCGGCAGAGGGCCCTCTGCATATCGGCGCGTAGGGTGTCCCAAAAACACTTTTCTTCGGTGCAAGCTTGCCAATTGACACCACGTTATTATCTAGGCCAATAACAAGTATGCCAAATTTCATTGCGATCCTTTTGGTTTTGGTTCCCTCCCCGGCCTCCGCGTGTGCTCATTTTGTGTGTGCAACCCCTACCCAAAAGGTCAAAAATCAAAGTCGTCATACAGACCTCCGCGTGTGCTCATTTGAAAGCTCTTATCGAGTAGCATAAACTTGGATACAGTCGAAATGCTCTGAATTTAATAGTTTTCGTTCTATCGAAGTGAACCGTCTTAGGATGTCAACCGCTCAATTTAACCGTCAATTGAAAGGAAATAGTTCACCTTCGGGAAATTTTCCAGAACACGATTTTATTATATTTTTTAATACAGTTTCTTTTTTTATTTTCAAAAATGGTCCTACATCGCGCCAATTCAGGACAGAGGGTCGTACATTATTAATGTTATGGTGTGGGTTATTGGTCTGCGCATGCTCCATGGCAGTGCTGGCACTTTCAGACGGTACGGTACATCATATATGCGCCGTATTCCTTCGCCAAAAAGTCAAATATCTTCGGCTGGGGAGTCTTTTCAACCAATACAAGTTACAGATAAGGATTTCTCATCACGGGCTACAAAACTGCTATTTCAGTTCAAAACCCATGTTGAAGGTGAACTATTTCCTTTAACCGTCAATTGAAAGAAATGATTAAGATAGGAAAACAGGCTATGTACAAATAAGAATAACTATATAACCTTTTGTGCTAGATCTACCTCCGCAGTGGGTTGTTATTGGGTACCTTATACCTGGGACTACCTACATACCCATCACTCGTCAGGGAAATCTTTACAACTCATATAGAGGTTATTTATTTTGGATGGCCTCAAACTGTATGGGTACCAATATGTTCTGGTAATTATATTTTTACACATGGATTTTATGCATTATATTTTTTAGAAGAGATATGCAATTATTTAGTATTTTCTATGCAATTGTTTCTGTCAACCCACTTCCCGATTTGGGTTTATTATTTAGGTGTCACTAAAAGCATACATCAGCTGTATGATGCAACTAACCCATATTTTTGCAATATTCCAGATCCAGAATGAATGGTATGGGCGCAACTACAACAACATAAGGCTTTGATGTAGGCTGTGCCATCGGCATTAGGGAGACGCGATAGCCCATCAGTTCCCAATGATGCAACTGTAATAAAATAGAGTTAAACAAGTAAAACAACCCTCAGCACTAGAAATTGAAGTGGCTTAAATTCGTGTTTTTTTTGGGAGGAGAGGGGGGGGGGGGGGGGGTATTTTTAGGACAGGACTAAGCGTTTGTGGTCAGCCCGTGTACCCAGTAACTTTGAGCTCGTGGTTACGCCCCTGGGTATGCAAACCTCAGAGGGGCCTCCATTTGAGGGGCCTCCATTTGAGAAGGGGCCTCCTCTTGAGCAGGGGCCTCCTCGAACCCTTTAAACTTGGCCAGGGGTGTCATTTTGACCCCCTGAGGTTTTTGTGAATAGTGGGGAAACAGCGGCACTGCGCGCCGCCAAATGTGCCTCATATCCTGTGATTCAGCGCTGTGCCGAAAAACTTAATATGGTAGCATGTAGAATGCACTTTTACTGGACTAGCGTGTGCACCCTTCGGCAATCATTGGCGGATCCAGAACGGTGGTTTGTGGGTGAGGGAGGGCACGGGTGGTTTGGGGGACCAAATTCCCAAAATTATCACACAATTCCGAAAACTCGTCCAATTTCGCTTGGTTATGCATTAATAGCTGATTCAAAACAAACTTTCCTTAGTAAAAGTTGCTTAGATTGTCTTCTATAGCAGGAAATGTTTCAATTGTGTGCCGATTCAGGCGGTTTGAAGGAGGGCGTGACCGTCATGCCCCTCCCCCCCTGGATCCGCCAGTGTCGACAATGACAATATTATGCCAGTTATGTACATACCGAAGCAATTATGGTGTAATAATTGCATTTGTACTTCCTACTTTTATAGATAATTCAACATTTTCAGGTACCCTTATCACATTCGCAGCGATTTGTCAAAGTGACTGGTTTCCTTTAAAGGAAATAGTTCACCTTCGGACATTTTTCAGAACACGATTTTATTATATTTTTTAATACAGTTTCTTTTTTTCTTTTCAAAAATGGTCCTACATCGCGCCAATTCAGGACAGAGGTCGTAAATTATTAATGTTATGGTGTGCGTTATTGGTCTGCGCATGCTCAGACCAGTGCTGGCACTCAGGCGGCACGGTATATCATATATGCGCCGCATTCCTTCGCCAAAAAGTCAAATATCTTCGGCTGGAGAGTCTTTTCAGCCAAGAAAAGTTGCAGATAAGGATTTCTCAACACGGGCTACAAAACTGCTATTTCAGTTCAAAATCCCATGTTGAAGGTGAACTATTTCCTTTAAATGGAGTGTGTTTACTATTTTCGGTTTATGACAAAGTTGTTGTTATGTTAACCAGCTATTGCTTTGACGTTGGCAGTGATACAATTCACATCTTGAGTCCAGGGGCGTGGGAACCGTGGGAGCAGTGGGGGCAACTCGCCCCCCCCAACTTTGGAGCTGGGAGGGCTTCGCCCCCCCCCCCCCCAACTTTTTACACGACCACTCGACTCCGTGTAAGGACAAGGGCATTGTCACTTGATTTTCAACGGCGGCACGCGTCGCTGCGAAATCTGGCACAGCTGTTTGGGCATAAATTACCCACACGGTGTAAATTTGTTTACCTCGGGTCATCTCAGGTCAGGTCACCAGGTCAAGTCAAGTGACCCCACCTCCAAAATGTTTCGGGTCGTGCCACATCCAAAGTGATTGACCAAACGGTTTGAAACTCACAGGATATCATCAGGTGATATGTAGGTACCTTATTTCAGCCATAGGCGTAGGAACCGGAGGGGCGGGGCGGGGGCCATGCCCCCTCACTTTTCAGCCATTGTTGTGTCTAAAATCTGTATTTTTGCTTGGTGAGAAAAGTGCTTGATGGCAAAAGGTTCGCCAAGACGAGAACAACCCAAATCTGCAAAGAAATCTTCCACAGGGGGTTCACAGGGGGTGGGGTTCTCTCAAAACGAGATCACAGTTTCACTGCGCCCCCCCCCCCACACTTATCGTGACGTTCCTACGTTCCTGGCTCTGCCCTTTCTGTCGGCTGCCGTTGCCGCTAGAAGGCTGACGTCTTCTGGGCGGCTGCTGTTCCTGTCTCGACCGACCGCCGTGTCGCTATTGTGGATATCATCATCAATATTGTGGAAAGTGGAAAAAGTATCCATATCAGCCGAAAATCTGTTAATTCCCGACCCACTCCTGGTCCCAGAAAACTTTGGAGCCTCAAACGAAAGGCCATCCACCGCCCCACGTGGCACATCACATGGCCCACTTGGCTGACCTGGATTCATGACGCGAACATAAACAAAACAGACACGACAAACTCACAGGCACTACAAAAAGCACATCGTCTCCACTTATCTTAACAACTGTAGCTGAACTGAAGCTGAACAGCAGGCCGGTCGAATAACGACGGTAGCGGCCGCGCAGCTGGCGGACGCGGCGACGGTAGCCGTGCCGCAGACCAGAGCGGTAGTCCGTGACCGGTCAGCAGACGAGAGGGCAGCACCAGCCGCCCCGCAGCAGACGGCGGCGGTAGCGGCGTCGACGCAGCGGATGATGGAGGCAGCTGGCAGCACCAGCTACCCGACAGGGAGCCGAGGCTGCAGCCGCTCAGTAACGGCAGCGGCGGCGGCGGCGGCGGCGACACGGCGGTCGGTCGAGACAGGAACAGCAGCCGCCCAGAAGACGTCAGCCTTCTAGCGGCAACGGCAGCCGACAGAAAGGGCAGAGGCCGCAGCTGCTCAGCAACGGCAGCGGACATGGAGGCCGGAAAAGCTGCCCAGATGACGACAGAGGCGCTGGCAGTCGCTCAGCGCAGACAGAAACGGTAGCAGTGGCTACCCGACAAACGCAGAGGCATCAGAGGCCGAGCCACTCAGCAGGTGACACCCATCAGCGTCAATGGCGGCGACGCAGCAGACGGAAAGGCAGCAACAGCCGCCATGTCGAGAACCGAACCGGCATCGGCGTCGCCGCAACACAACTCAGACCGCGGTCGCCATTTCAATTAAGTTACATGATTTAAGTGCTTTACCGCTATCACCAATGTAGACGCGGTTCGAGAAAGGGTTACATTATCGCGTTGTATTGGCAAACAAATCGCACAAACAGCGAGAGCTCAGTTTACCTGGGCCACCGAAACCCGAATTCAGGGGGTTGTCATCCCTGCAGCCGCCATAGGCTCAATTAGCTAGAATGCCATGCAAAAGAAAAACTGCGTATGTCAATCGCCCAAAAACCGTGACATACGTGGTTCTTCCTAGGGCGTGACGTCATCTATTCGGGAAATTTTGGCGCACCGACATGGCGCGGCTTATATATATATGGCCTTTTAACATTAGCGAAGGAGTGAGATCCTTTGCCCCTTCGCTGTCAAAATAGGCGTGACTTAGGAGCAAAATGTTATTTAGCCCGCGCCGTGTCGGGGGGGGGGGGGGGGGCGTTTAGTTTTAGTTTTTTTTTCGAGGTTGGCGAAAAAACGGCGGCGCACAGCGCCGCCGTTTTTGGCACAGATGTTCGGCCATCAATTGCGCATATATTTTTTTCAAATCATCGGGTCATCTCAGGTCAGGTCACCAGATCAGGTCAGGTGACCCTACTTCGAAAAATGTTTCCGGTCGCACCAAAGCCACAGTTTTTAGCCGATCGATTTCGTACTTACAGGGTTTCATAAGACAAACAGTACCTACAATACGCTTATCTCGGATTTGTATATCGGTGAACTAAGGTCGGGTCAATTTCGTGACCTCATTATAAGTCGATGGGGAAATAATCAACTGCTTCCTATTCTGAGGATACGAATTATATCAGCCCAATTCCTTCTGGATCATGTTATCATAGACCATTCTTGAAGTTCCAGGTGCAATTTTTGTCCAGTGGCCCCTACAGGGTCAGATGAGGTCATCCGAGGTCACCAACACTTTGTTGCCAATAACTCTTGACAAAATCAAGATAGAAAGTGAAAGTGGCACCAATGTGTTTGTCTCGTCGAGACACGTCTCCCAATGTGCAACATAACCTAATTGGGTCACCACTTGACCTTGACGGGAGGTCAAATTTATAAGTTAACCTAACCTGGCTATCATGCATATGAGATCAAGCGCCTTGACCAGACAAACACGATGGCGTCAAAACTATTTCCCTATCTGTGTTAGGTAGAAATATTTAGGTAGAAAACTGTTTTGCTAAAAAATAGCCTTTTTGACATTTGATGAGCTATGGAGCCTAAACTATTTACCAGAGCTCAACTCTGAGGACACCTTGTCGAGTGCATTTTTTAACGGTTTTCCATTGTTGTGTTTCCGTTTGTTCCTAGCTATTACAGTTTTTGTGCTATCTGGGAATGTCTGGAGCGAAGCCCTAAAGCTTGAAAATCTGACCCTTGATGACCTCTGGTGACCTCAATATTGACCTGAGAAAAACATTGCATGAAATAGTTTCAATATTTATTTTGACGAGCTTTCGAACGGTGTTTTTCGTTTTTGTCTACATCCCAAATGAACCGAGTTAGAGGGGGGCGTCGAAACAGCCCCCCCCCCCCCCTCCCCGGCACGGCGAAGGTGGCGCCGAGCACCGACACGACGCGGGTTAAATAAGTTAGAAATCTTGAATCGGTGTTTCTTTTCTTTCAAGGCATGTTGTCTGTAAATTAGCTTGGTAGAATTATCTATATAGTCTTCAAAAATTGCGAGTTATTATTGATTTGTATAGGGGCAAGGGATTCTACGTCCAGATGACGTCACCACCCCTGAATCGGATTCGGTCAAATCGCCGGATGACTCTACCTTCTTATAGGGCCTTGCCCGAATCCCTGAATTCCCACGGCCAGTCGCAGCTGGCGGGCTCCGCCAATCAGGAGTCACCACGCACAATGCGTCATCACACGCAACCATCACCTCCGCCAATTATCGCGCGCCATATCACTGTATTGTTGACGAGTCAATAAACTCTGATGTCAACAACCTCCAACAAAGGAGACGGCAATCTCGTGACGATCAGCTGCTGACCCCTCCTACAGTAGCATGACTTGCGTAGATATTTTGCGCATCGTGACCTTTTGTGACCTGACCATGACCTTGACCTTTGCCAACACTCTCACTTCAGCTAATTTTGGATGTACATTATACATTTGAGAGCACTTTGGGTGATCATGGTCGCAATCGAAGGCTTCGGATGGAATGTATGGCCCATACACTCAAATACCTCGATTTGTTTTATTTAAAATAATGCTATATATAAACTTAGTCCGAATGTTTTGAATGGATGTAGTTTCGAAGTCAGGCCCCGCGCTAAGAATAGCTTGTTGCGCAGGCCCTGAAGTCTGAACCCACCACCCGATCACGCAATTCCTGGTGTCCGTCAGAATTTAGAGACGAAAGTTGTACGTGCCCGACGTACTTGGACACGGTCCACCCCGCCCTCTGACGTCACCTGACCTTGAATGTGACTGCTGCCACCGGCCGCAGGCCATCCCAGTCAGGGGCAAATAGCGAGCGCCGATCCGACTCGAACCCGGCCTGCCACATGGAGTGAGGTCAAAAGCCCAGCGCTCTCCCGACTGAGCTACAGGGGCCTTTAATAATTCCTTTTCCTTAAGGATTCCTTTAAGAATTCCTTAAGATTTTGATCTTTAACCTGACTGTGATCTGACATGTGACACCAATTTGAAATTTTCGGGTATCTTTTAGATGCGTCTCATTGAGAGCTTTCGACTGCCACCTTGCGCGTCTCGCTGCGATCTTTGGTTCGGAAGATAACCAGAGGGGTCTTTTTCGCCCCCCCCCCCCCCCCAGTCAATAGCGTTTGGCTGAGACCCCAGTCAAGGGCGGGTTAAATATGCCATTGCTCGGGTGTACTCCATTTTTAGAGCAGGTCAATAGTATAGGCTCCAGAGGTCACCACAAGTCACGCTGTTTTGCCAAGAAGTTTTGAGTGCATAACCTTTTCTCTTATAAAGATAGGTAAAAGACAGGTAGACGTTTTTCCGTTATCGTGTTCTTCTCGTCAAGTGCACTTCGAACCATGTCCATGATGATCGGGTTAGGTCAAATTCAAAATTTGACCTCAGGTCAAGGTCATACCAGGTAATGCGTTAGCCCAGATAGGTCATGTTGCAAATTGTCGGAAGCATCTCGACGAGATAAACACAGTGGTGCCAGTCGCACACTGAAAACACGTCTTGAGACCTTTTTCTAGAAGGGTTTCGATAAGAGTCCATTGCGGGGTTTTAGATAACCCAAGCGAGAACGTGTTTGTCTACAGACACGCATTGGAGAACCTTCAGAAGAGATGAGAGTCCACGCCGTGGTTTTGGAGAACCTAATCGAGAACATATTTGTGTCCGGGCAGCAAGTTTACAACCATGCTACGCAATTCGCACCGCCCGCCAGCGGTGACGTCACGTTGACGTCAGCTTCGTCGGCGCGAGGTGCGCACGGCTCATGGGAGGGTTTCAAACGCGCAAACGCGTAGTCAGCCGCGTCGGCGCGAGGTGTGCACACTGCACAGTGTACGGTTCATGGGAGGGTTTGCTGTCGTACTCTCATAAGTAGGCGACTGACTTATTTCCATTTAGAGCTTCTGTCAGTATGGCAATCAGCCATGTAGCGAAGTTAATTATATTTCTGATAGCCCGTTGTATACATGATGTGAGATAGGTAAATTACAAGCGGTAAACGAGGTCCGCATGTCGCTGCACGGCGTCGGCAGCGTCGGCGTGAGATGGGCATGGTAGGTACTTGGTATGATTCCATGTCATGCGCTCAGTCAACAAAGCGGCGCGGTGGAAGTAGAGGTCTGCAATCTGCAGGGTCGAAAATGTGATGTCCCATGAAGTGACACCACTAAGGTCATTTGTGTAGTGTCTATCTATATTGAATGTGCCATAGCCGCACCTGTAAAGAAAAAGTCGCTATTATAACCGATAAATATTAAGTCAGGTGGAGCTATACGGCTATGCTACACGCTCAAGAATCGTAGACATAGTTGAAATGGTAACATCGCGTAAAGGCTGCATGCCAAAACACGATATCCAATTTGTGTTGCAAAACAGCGCGGATAGAGTTGGTGGGCCCATTGCCTCTTTGTGTTTGTTCCATCAACTTTTGCAAAGTTGAAGATATTTACATGTTCAAATTAGGGTAGGTATTTTCCAGATATGCGCCAACCAACCAGGCTGGAAAAAGGATTATCCAGATATGATATAGCCATTTTCCTTACCAACTTTTTTGGAAAAGCTCCATCCATCCAAAACTGAAACAGTCCAGCTCACCCTACGCGGGCCTTCTGTTTGCCAAGGTGTTTTAGAGACACACTAGCTCCTGGCCGAATTTGTGCGATGCCTTCTGCCACTTGACAGGCGTACGAAACTATGAAGTGTAGCTGCAGTGAACTCACAGAACACATTTCACCACCACTTAACCCTATTCTCAGCGGGGGCAGATTCGACCCCCCCCCCGGTGGTTTTTCACTTTCCACTTCTAAACCGTTAGGCCTAGCGTCTTGAAACTTTGTGAATTTCCTAACTTTGAATGGCACGTGTTGTCAAAATTTTGAAAAAATCGGGCTAGCAGAAGCGATGCCAGGCTTCTGTTTTGGGGAGGGTGTTACGAATGCGGTTGTGCGGCGCATTCTTCCTTCGCAGTTTGCGGTGCAATAAATTCATCAGAAACATTTGCAATGCAATATGCATCATACATACTGGGATTATACATGTTTGTTGGCAGAGGCGCACTCAGGTACAAACAAAAATGGGAGGCGATGCCATACCTCAAATTAGGTCCAACTTCAAATTAGTAAGATGATGAAAGCGTTACTCGCATGGTGCCCCCACGTTGTTTTCCTGGATCCGCCTATGTGCAATATATTAAATTTAACAAATTACAGCAAGTAATGCCCACATGTGACGTTCATGTCGTCCCAAACAATCACGAACAGCACAAATTTGTTATCAGAAAATGCCCCCCATTTTACATCCCCTGAATACGCCTATGATTTTTGATTTTGGTATTTATATTTTGGTATATTGAAGACCAGTACATTTGAAGCTCAAAAATGTCTGGGGCATGCAAATTGGTCAAACCACATGGCCGCAATGACCTTTCAAAACACCCAAAATTTTAGGATTTTTGCCCCCTGGCCCCCCATTTTCGAACAAAAAATAAATTTCAGGCCGCTAAAAGAAAGATCTTGTCATGACGAGTCGAATTGCATTTTCCCCATCGAAATCGACCCAGCAGTTCTCGAGATCTCTAGGGGGCAGAATCTGACCCCCGCAGGTTAACGTAATTTTGGACGCCCGCATGGAATAGGGTCAAACTCCTCTCAGCTGGTAGCGTTGATGCTGAGGCTTGTTTCCTTCTTTCCGTTACCCACTCTCACATCGATGTTAGCCAAGCCTACGGAGTTTGAATCGAAGTGAAATTAACAATAACTGGCGGAGTTTGAATCTAAGTAAAATTAACAAAACAGTCAGAGCCCGAATCTAAGTGAAATCAATAGGTCCTAATTATATGTTCATCTTGCGTCCGTAAAGCTAAAAACGTTTGCAGGCAAGTAAGGTTTTCAAAGCATGAAGATAAACATACACTCGTAAACAATGCACTGCGGCTTGCACGACCGTAACAAAATCCTAGTCTCTCTCCTTGCGCTTGTGCATAACTCGCTCATGCTTGTAAAGAATCTCCCGACCGGCGGTTCCCACTGTTTCCCTACCTGCTTGTCATTGGTTGGTTCTGGTGTGACGTCATCCACACACTGACCAATCAGCACCCAACGTGTGAATGCCGAGGTTGTGACGGCATCCACAAAGCGTACTGACCAATCAGCGCTCGAAGCAGGGGTGTGGTTTTATTGTATTGTATTGTATTGTATTGTATTGTATTGCAGCAAAATAACCACAGGCACAGAGCCCAGTTACGGTTGCAGTCAGAATAGGATAAATTAAAACATTCACAGATAACGCGAGTCCACACGAAACAAAGGCCCGCACAGTACAAAAAAGCAAAAACACACCACACTGTACCGTAAAAACAACCGCATAAAGTAGCCATTAAAAGCGCTGGTAAAAGTAAAATTAAAATTAAATGAAGGGCTGGTGGAGGCAAAAGACCTAAAAGTAAAAAGGATATATAAATTAAAGCCATGACTAATCACATAAGGAGATGTGGCTCGCAGTAGCTACCTCTAGCCTGAGTAAGTGCCCTGAGCATCAGCGAACTTCAAGATATCTGAACGAAGAGAGCGCGACGGAAGAAATAAATCAGTCTGAGGGCTGCTGCCTGTGAGGGAGTTAAACAGTTGTGGTAGACGAACCAGGAAGCCCCTCTTCACGCAGTCCACTCTCCCACTTCTACGAGGTACGTGGAAGAGCTCAGGGCGCCGCGTGCGTCGGCCTGGTGCCGATAATGGGAACATTCCCACAAGTTCGGCGCAGTCCAGGCGGCCACCAAACACTAAACACATAAACATAGGATCTATCTGAGTAAAACGCGACCTGACAGATGCGCAGCCGAATCGTATAAGCAGTGATTTGTAATCGAGTGGTGGGCACGTTGGTTGCGTCTTTGATCCCAGCCACATCAGAAATCGGTGTTGTAGGCGTTCGAGTCTACGTAGGTGGGTGACTGCAGCGCCGGACCAAGTTACGCTACCGTATTCCATTGTCGACCTCACGTGTGCCTTGTAAGCGGCAAGGGCTGCGATATGGTCAAATCGCGTTCTGTGTGCGCGAACGGACATCTGCATGCTCCTCATGAGCAGTCCTAGCATTCGGTTAGCCTTGGAGACGGTGGCGTCTACGTGGTCTGCAAATGTGAGCTTAGCGTCTAAAATGATGCCAAGGTCACGCATGCGCACACATCGCTCAAGCTGGTGACCATCCAGCACGTAAGAAACTAGAAAAGGCGATGAGCGCAGGGTAAAAGTGATCGTCTTGCACTTAGCTGGGTTGAGTTTCAAACGCCAAGTTTTGGACCACAAGCTGAGGCGGTCTAAGTCGGCCTGGAGGGAATGAGCGTCCTCTGGGGAACTAATTCGATTGAAAATTTTGACATCGTCTGCATATGACAGACACGATGTTTCGATGTGATTGGGAAGGTCAGCGACATAGCAAGTGAACAGAATTGGGCCTAAAATGCTGCCTTCAGGGACTCCGGATAGTACCGCTGCCATGTCAGAATGCTTCCCATCGAGAATGACCCGCTGGGATCGTTGGCTTAAGTAAGACTCAATCTAGCTGAGTGCAAGTCCTGAGATGTTAAAAGAGCACTTGAGCTTGTGTAAAAGTAGCCTATGGCTCACACTCGTAAACGCGGAAGAATAATCGGTATAGATGGCGTCTGTTTGCGATCCCTTTGTCAGTGAGGTCCAGCAGTGTTCTAAAAAGCAAGCCAAGTTGCTAACGCATGAACGTTTTGGAAGAAAACCATGCTGAGAAGAAGGCAGTGCTGGAAGGCATGCTTGAAGCAGGCCCTCGCACACTACCTTCTCCTGAATTTTAGAGCAAAGCGCTAATAATGAGACTGGTCTGTAGTTGTCTGGAAGCTTTTTAGAGCCTTTTTTGAAAACAGGAATGATGTTGGCCCGCTTCCAAGTTGACGGGAACACCCCGGAGCGCACTGACAATCGACAGATGATGTCGAGAGGGATCGCAAGTTCTTCCGCACATTCACTTAAAATCCTAGCATAGAAGCCTCATTTTGAGTTTTGTTTTATGTTCTCGAATGCAATACTGGCTTTGTCTTTAAAGCATGATATCATAGTGTTAGATAGCTATTCTGCATTTTCAGACAATGCAAAATAGTCTAAGAAATGTCTAAGAATCGATTTGAATGAAATGGTTTGATTATGATGTATTTATGTAAGAGCACACCCTTATTTTATCAGTGAACATTGTGATAAGCCAGTCAAATGTAAACATAAAGCTGTTGGTGCTGGTGTTGTTGAGCAGTCAGGATGGTATATACCGTCAGGATTAGGCTAAGTAAGTCATTTTAATATTTGTTTCTAGGAAATGTGTTATATACTTTTTGCTGAGTTTCGAAGTTTGATTGTTGAGACAGTATCAAACCACTATAAAGGCTTGCTACTAGTACTTACCAGTCCAGTGCCATTTACCATCATACTTACCAGTCGAGTGCACCACCACATGCTTTGCGAACATTTCATTTCAATGAATGCTGATTGGCAAGAGCTAAATATTTTATATGTGTGTTGACTGTGACTAATTTGATGATAATCTGTCTTAAAATAAGTTATGATATTTTATTATACATCAAATCATGAATATTATTCAATTAAAGGTGGAACATTGGCCTGTAACCAATTTGTATCGTTGCTCAGGCCTCAGGGTCTTTTTCATTAAAAAATGATATGAAGACTTAATATATATTTTGCCTACAGTTGATTTTGTATTGCGAATTTGTGGGTGCCCAGAGGGTATTGTGGGTGCCCAATTCAACGTTGTGGGTGCCCAGGCACCCACAAAGAGATAGGAAACCACGCCCCTGTTCTCGACTTGATTACAAAAAAAATCCAACCGGGGAAGGACTATGAGCGGCGCCACCAGCGCGGCGGCTATATAGGTGTCGCTCGTGTCACGTCTTATAACGGTCATGGTTATATAGATGTCGCTCGTGTCGCGTCTGCTCTCGGTCTTGACCAGGAGCAGGTGGGCGGGGTCTCGCTGGCAAATGACCCACGCGGCGGGCTGGGGGCGGGGCCTGGGTGACGCCGCCGGTGAAAATAGCCTACTCCGGGGAGGGAGGGGCGGGGGGAGTGAGGGAGGGGAGGGACGGAATGCCATGCCACTGACGGAACTCTGGGGAGGGAGGAAGTGCCGTCGCTCGCCGGGAGAAATGGCTCCGCGGTCTCTCCCACTTATAAACGTGGTATTGACCAGTACGAGACGAAAGGTCAAGGCCGTTTACTCGATTGTTTGCTACCCAAATTTTTACTTGAACACAGTTTTGCATCTTCGGCAACATTTGTCATTGGATTCAATCGTTTATAAGTGCAGTAGGTATACAAACGGAGTAAACCTTCCATCGCTGGCCGCTGCATAGCTATAGCTGAAATAATATTGCAAATTTAATGGCGTGCCACTACCCGTGGCCAATGTGTCTTCGCGGTGCAAACTGGCACTCTGGACGTTGGCTGGCGGCCAAAACTGCACCATTCAGCACATTCCGCCACCGCTGGTGTTGAAATCGCATTCGTCAAATCAATCGATGCACAGGCGTATATTTAAAGATTAACCCGCGCACTGCAGGGGCTTTGCGCCGAACACGAACTGCAGGGGGGGTTGATTTCTGCCCCCCCCCCCTGAGATCTCGAAAACTACGCAACGTAGCGAGAAGCGGAGAAAGGCATTTGATAGCTTCATACATGTTCTATCGAAAGTATTTCAGTGTTTTTTTTTAAAGTCAGGTCAAAATTGAGGTCACCAGAGGTCATCAAAGGTCAAATTTTCCAGTTTTTCCTGTTTTAGGACATCGCTCCAGTAATTCCCATATGTATCAGAAATGATGATAGTTAGAAACAAACGGAAAAAAGCAAACGCCAGCCAGTGAAATTTGTAATCGCTAAAGTGTCCTCAGATTTGATCTCAGGTCAATATTTGAGGCTCCAGAGGTCAAAAAGGGGAAAAATGCCGTTTTTTTGCTAAATCGTTTTTGCTATTAACTTTTTACTTAATAAAGATAACGGAAAACTGTTTACGCCATTGTGTTTATCTTGTCAAGGCGCTTTGAATCATATATATGGGGACCTTGTTAAGTCAACTTAACAATTTGACCTAAGGTCAAGGTCAAGTGGTGACCCAAGTAGGGCATGTTGCATATGGGAAGACGTGTCTCGACGAGACAAACACATTGATGTCTGTTTTACTTCTCTATCTTCATTATGTCGAGAGTTATTGACAAAAAAAAGTGATGGTGACCTCGCATGACCTCAAATGACCCAATAGGGGTCACTGAACAAAACTTACACTTGGATCATCAATATATCCTATAATAACATGATCCAGAAGTAATTGGACTAGTACCATGCATATCCTTGAAATAGGAAGCACTTGTATATTTCCCCATTGACTTATTATGGGGAGGTTACGAAATTGACCTGACCTTAGAGTCACCGATATCAAAATTCCGAGATATACGAATTGTAAGTTCTGATGCCCTCATGACATCATGTAAGTTGCATGTAAGTTTCAACCTGATCGGTGAAAAACTCTGGCTTTGGCACAACTGCAAACATTTTTGGTGTTGTGGCCACTTGACCTGGTCTGGTGACCTGACCTGAGATGACCCGAGCATATTTTGTTTCTCAAAGTGTGCGCAATTAATGTCCTAACAGGTCTATCAAAACCCGGCGGCGCGCAGCGCCGCCGTTTTTTCGCTATCTTTGAAAAACCTGAGGGGGGGGGGGGGGGAAATCAACCCCCCCTGCAGTGCGCGGGTTAAGGACGATGATTTTGTATGTGCGGTGTTGCAATGTTTCGTTTGGGATCCGGCACAGCTGCTAATCTCATTTCTGCAAAATTGCTTTATTTTCGGTTTATCATAAAAAAAAATGACATACGATATGCACTGTCATAAAATGTTGCTCTCAAATACAAAAAGTGCTGTTATACAATCCACGTAAATGGTACAAGATGCAATCTTGGCTCCGCCTAGTGACGTCTTCCTACCCTCACACAACACACGCTGTCTGTCTGTGGCATGTGGGGCATTTCGAGCGTTAACCCTATTCCCTGCGGGCGGCCAGAATTACGTTAACCTGCGGGGGGGGGGGGGGGGGGGCAGATTCTGCCCCCTCCCCAGAGATCTCGAGAACCGCTCGGTCGATTTCGATGAGGGAAACGCCATTCGATTCGTCATGACAAGATGTCTCTTTTTGGAACCCGATTTTTGTTTAATGAGACGCCAGGGGGCAAAAAATCCTAAAAATTTGGGTGTTTTTTGAAAGGATATTGCGGCCATATGGCTCAACCAATTTTCATGCTCCAAACGTTTTTGAGCTTCAAATGTACTGGTCTTTAATATTTTAAAAGACAAAAAACAAAATAAAAAATCATAGGCGTGTTCAGGGAATGTAAAATGGGGGGATTTTTTTTAAAAATAATTTATTGCAGATCTTTGTGGTATCCAATACATGATTGGCTGTTAGTTCACAGCGTCATACATAGTGTGCTGCCGTAGTCAAAACTCATACACTCATACACTAGTTCAAAATTTTCAGGTAAAACAAAAAAAAAAACACATACATAAGCACATAATAAAACTGCTGATTAAAAGAGCGATTCGTAAACGAGTCGGCACCTGAGCCGTCACACAGCGGCACAAAACGCACACCGTTATGTCGCTGACTCTAAAGCTCCGACATCAATATGTCCTTCACGCACTTCTTGAAGGAACTGGCGCTCGTGTTCCCACGGACATTGCTGTCAAGCTCATTCCATTTGCGCACGGCGCGGACAGGCACAGTCATCTTGGTCGCCTCCAAGCGGCAACGGTATGTCTCCAATAGCCCGACAGTGGTTGCTCGTGTCGTTCGCTCGGATACATCGGCTCGGTAAGATATGAGATCTTTAAGGCGCTGTGGCCCCTGCTCTTGGTGTACCATCGAATGTACAAGCGCAGAGTCTCTGTACTCAACTATTGTGTTAAATGGCACCCATCCAAGCTCCCGTCGTGCGGTTGAGATGTGTTCACGACGATGTTTTCTGGTCACGATCCGAGTTGCGAAGTTTATGACTTTGTCTATGCGGTGGCGCTGCTGCTGTCTAGGTGGTGCCCAAGCCGGCAGACAGTACGTGATGTGTGGAAAGACGAGCGACTGAATGAGGTGTACCAATGTTTTCCGCGGAAGAGTGTCTCTGAGTTTGATGATCGTTAGAAGGCTACCGCTTCATAAGAAGGGTGATCCCAGCATAGCATCAAATTTCAGGCCGGTCACTAACATTCCAACAATAACTAAAGTAGTTGAAAAACTTGTTCTAAATCAGCTGACCAATTATTTGAATAGAGAACATTTATACAGTAACGATCAACATGGCTTTCGAGAAAATCATTCCACTTGTACCGCGCTTTTATCAGTGACTGACGAGATTCTGAAAGGCATGGATCGGTCAGAGATTTGTTTGTTGACGCTTATCGATTTAAGTCGATGTTTCGATGTGATCGACCATAAAACGTTGCTAAATAAACTAGAATTATTACAGATTAGTTCAGATTGGTTTGAAAGCTATCTTAGCGGACATGTTCAGCAGGTAAAAGTAGGTGAAACGTTTTCGGACTCTCTCCCAATCAACATTGGAACGTTTCAAGGGTCATGTCTGGGACCGTTGCTCTATAACGTAGCTAGCAACGACTTGCCGTGCTATATCCCCGACGAAATTAATGGATTTAAAATTATTAAAGCCCGTTATGCAGATGATAGTCAAATTGGTATTGTCGGTCCCCGGAGCCGTTTAGAAGAGATGAAAAGGAGCCTCGAAGAGGTTCTTGATACAATGACCACATGGTTTCAGCAGAACGGTATGCTGGTAAACGCCAGTAAAACGGAATTGATTGTGTGCGGCGACAGGCGGCAAGTGTCGCGTCTAGAAAGTGAAACGTCTATAAATTTTATGGGAGAGATACTCCATTCTAAGACTAGTGTCAGAAATCTGGGTGTAACCATGGATCGTTTTCTGTCGTGGGAGCAACACGTGCAGCAAATAGCGGATCGTTGTTTTGGAATTCTTGTAGGTCTTCTTCATGCCAAGCAGGTGCTGCCTATAGGGACACTACCCAGGTTAATCGATGCAATGGTTTTTTCTCATGTCAGGTACTGTGTGCAAGTGTATGGTGGGACCAGTGTTACGGGGATAGGTAAAATTCAAAAGATATTTAATTTTGCGGCAAGAGTAATCTCAGGACGTAGGAAATATGATCACATCTCGGACGTGTTGAAGCAGTATGATTGGCTAGGGGCAGCACGGTTTATTGAGTATTGTGACATGAGCATGCTACACAAGATTGTTACCACCGGTGAGCCTTCTATGTTGGCTAGTCAGTTCAATTTGAATCGAGACGTGGTGGGCCGTCGTACCCGACAGTCAGACCAGCTGGCATTGCCCAAACCCAGAACGAATCACGGGAAGCGAAATTTGGTGTATCGATCTGCGGCGCTGCTCAACAGTCATTTTGGTTCTAATGTTACGGATGTCCTCACTTCGTCCACAAGACTGGCAAAGAAAATGTTTAGAGAGCATTGCGCGGCTGCCGAAAGTAATACCTAGGCGCCAGTGTCTTCTATGGTAGCGTTTTTACACATGTTTTTAAATGCTTTTTAAATGACAAAGCGTACGCTGCAATATGTACTTACCATGTATGACAATGACCCTGTAATAGCCCATGATGTGTGGAAATGGTCAGCTGATGTCGAAATACAAAATACAAATACAAAATACCGTAGCAACGCTTCGTCACTTTACTGACCTGCTGCTGCATGTTCAGTTCCGGGTCCAAAAGCACGCCAAGAATTTTGATGCTTTGTGCTGGTTTCAAGTTCACACCGTCGAAACTGACGAGAAATTGGAAGCTTTTTTGACCGACGATGCAGTTCCGAAAAGTATCAGTTCAGTTTTTGAGGGGTTCACTTTCAGACCATTGGAAGTGAACCATGCAGACAGCTCAGTCAGATCCGCCTCCACGGTGAGACGCAGCTCAGCCAGATCGGACGGTGTGGGCCGTGCTGTTCGTGAATGTTTGGGACGACATGAACGTCACATGTGGGCATTATATGCTGTAATTGGTTAAATTTGATATATTGCGCATAGGCGGATCCAGGGAAAAAACATGGGGGGGCACCATGCGCGTAACGCTTTTATCATCTTACTAATTTGAAGTTGGACCTAATTTGAGGGTGGGTATCGCCTACCATTTTTTTTATTCGGAGTGCGCCTCTGCCCCAAAAATATGTACAATCCCAGTATTTATGATGCATATTACATTAAACTGTTTCTGACGCATTTATTGCATTGCAAACCACGAAGGAAGTATGCGCCGCAAAACCGCATTCGTAACACCCTCCCGAAAACAGGAACCTGGAACCGCCTCTGCTGGACCGATTTTGTCAAAATTTTGACAAAACACGCGCCATTCAATTTAGGGAAACTTCAAAAAGTTTCAGGACGCTAGGTTTAACGGTTTAGAAGCGGCAAGTGAAAACCCACCGGGAGGGGCAGAATCTGCCCCCTCCGCAGGGAATAGGGTTAAAAGCAATATCTTACGCTCTGGATCTCGATACCGAATCTCGGACCTTCTAGTTCTTTTCCGTTATTGCGCTCTCGGTTGATCTCCGTTCATCTCATCATCCATAGATACAGGAGACTCCTGTTATCTATGCATCTGGTCTCCTGTTATCTATGCAGCGCGAAGCGCGAACACGTCCTAGTTCACCCAGTATATGGGACAAATCTGAATATGAGCGGCCCGGCCCGGCCCGTAGCGACGCTTTTGAGAAGCTAATATCTCTGCAACCGCAGGTCTGATTGACAAGCGGGGTTCTTTGCTGAGTATCCCCATCCAACCAAACCTGTTTGAGACCGGTGCCGACTCATGTCCGTCACTACCACTGCACGTGGCGCGTGCCGCGTGAGGGGTGTTGAAAAGTGTTCTCTTGCAAAAACTTCGCAACGGCTGGGCAGATTGTGTTCAAATTTGGTGTTTGGTTAGGGACCCCTCAGCCGCCACTTTCACACAAGTCAGGGGTGGGGTACCTCTGCACGTGCGCACGTGCACACCCCTATTTTATATCTCAGGAACGGCTGAGCCGATTGTGTTAAATTTTGGTGTGTGGTTAGGGACCCTCCGCCACCGCCTTCCCACAAGTCATGTGTGGGGTGCCTCTGCACGTGCACACGTGCACATCCCTATTATATATCTCAGGAACGGCTGAGCCGATTGTGTACAAATTTGGTGTATGGTTAAGGACATCCAGCCGCCAATTCCCCACAAGTCAGGGGGGGGGGGGGTGCCTCTGCACGTGCGCATTTTTTTTTGTATCTCAGAAACTACTTGCCCTATCGAGTTGAAATTCACCATACATTTCCTCCGCGCTCGCCCGTTCATCGCCGACTACGGCGCCTTACTGGGTTATACCCGTTTTGATATATGGTGCGTTCTCCCACCCAGCGCAGCACCAACAGGTAATTTAACACCCTCATGTTTCAGATTTCGACGAAAATTGGTACCGGGGGTTATCTGGTGCGTGGAATTCACCTGGCGCAATTTGAGGTCTATGTGACCTACAGGTCACAAGATATATCCCGAGACGTTTTTAGGACTTGACGTGACATTGGCATCTTTGAGTGTCATAGCTCCAATAAAATTCACACTTTATCAAGTTATATATATATTTACAATCACGATGATTCGAACAACTCAAATATAACAAGAAAATTGACCTAGGTCAACTTGTAAAAAAGTGACCTCGTGACCTAGGTCAAAGGTCACCGTCTCACTCTTATGCTATTGCCGTTCACCAACTTTTATTTCGCAGATAATAAGGTTATTATGCTTTCTTTTCACCAAAAAATCATATTTCGTGGTACGAGCACCCAAATAGCCTTCCAGTGGCATAGACGATAGCCCTTTTCATCATTTTGCCTTCGTGATATCTAATAGAACCGAAGCGGTTTTGTACCAACTTCCATACAACGTTAATCCATTAATTATCATTCTGATTTCGACGAACATCGGTACCTGGGTTTTCTGGTGCGTAGAATTTGCCGGGCTCAATTTTAGGTCTGTGTGACCTACAGGTCACAAGATATAGCCCGAGGCGTTTTTAGGACTTGACGTGACATTGACATCTTTTGAGTGCCATAGCTCCAATAAAATGCACACAACTTTATCAAGTTATATATTGTTACAATCACGATGATTCTAACAACACAAATATCAAAAGAAAATTAGCCTAGGTCAAATTGTAAAAAAGTGACCAGGTCAAAGGTCAAAGGTCACCATCTCACTCTTGTGCCATTTCCGTTCACCAACTTTTATTTCGCAGATAATAAGGTTGGTGTGTTTTCTTTTCACCCCAAAAATAATATTTCGTGGTACGAGCACCAAAATAGCCTTCCAGTGGCATATACCCTTTTTGCCCTTATAATAACCTTATTATCTGCGGAATAAAAGTTGGTGAACGGAAATAGCACAAGAGTGAGACGGTGACCTTTGACCTAGGTCACGAGGTCATTTTTTACAAGTTGACCTAGGTCAATTTTCTTTTTATATTTGTGTTGTTTGAATCATCGTGATTGTAAAATATATAACTTGATAAAGTTGTGTGCATTTTTATTGAAGCTATGACGCTCAAAAGATACCATTGTCACGCAAAGTCCTAAAAACGCCTCGGGCTATATCTTGTGACCCGTAGATCACACAAATATGAAATTGAGCCAGACGAATTCCACCCACCCGACAACCTTCGGTACCGATTTTCGTTGAAATCAGAATGATAATTAATGGATTAACGTTGCATGGAAGTTGGTACAAAACCGCTTCGGTTCTATTTGGTATCACGAAGGAAAAATGATGAAAAGGGCGATCGTCTATGCCACTGGAAGGCTATTGTGGTGCTGGTACAACGAAATATCTTTTTTTTTGGTGAAAAGAAAACATACCAACCTTATTATCTGCGAAATAAAAGTTGGTGAACGGAAATAGCATAAGAGTGAGACGGTGACCTTTGACCTAGGTCACGAGGTCTATTTTTTACAAGTTGACCTAGGTCAATTTTCTTTTTGTATTTGTATTGTATGAATCATCGTGATTGTAAACATATATAACTTGATAAAGTTTTGTGCATTTTATTGGAGCTATGGCACTCAAAAGATGCCAATGTCACGTCAAGTCCTAAAAACGCCTCGGGATATATCTTTTGACCTGTAGGTCACACACAGCTGAAATTTCGCCAGGCGAATTCCACGCACCAGATAACCCTCGGTACCAATTTTCGTCGAAACCTAAGATATGAGGGTGGAAGTGGTGCTGCGCTGGGTGGGAGAACGCACCATATATTAAAACAATCGTGCTATTATTGACATTTGCAAGTTACATTGTGTACAGTGTTTCAATGTGTTTTTATCCATTACAATTATTAAACCGGCATTAAGATGTTCGTAAAATATGTATTATAAATTATGAAAATCCGTGAACTAAAACGCCCTTTAGTTGGATTGCAAAATTGTATTTCGTTTATTTCTAGGTGAATAGCTCGCTCAAGCCTGGTCTCAGAAAATGCACTGTCGGTCTTTTCGTCTAAAAGTGTCGGTAGACCAATCAACGGACCGTCTATCTGTCTGACAGACCCCTGACAAAACACACGATAAACAGCGGACGACGGAATATAGACGTCCGCCCATTATGGCGTATTTGACATGCCTGACAACAAAAATGAACGCACTGAAAGTCCAGCAGCGCCGCCGACCCTACCGGCGCGGCGGTTAGCTAGGGTGGTATCATGTCAATCTGGTGATACCGTCATTGTCAAATTAGAAGGATTTCGGCCCTGCTGACCCGCCGAGACGCCGAGACCAAGCAGAACTTGGCAGCTACCGTTAGCGTAGCAACTAAGGCTCAGCTGCGCCGGGCGACCTTGTGCTAGAGATTAAGTCAAAGTGTAAGAAATCGGGACAGCAGTGCAGCACTTGGCACTGTTGTCCTGTTCTGTTCGGTATTGGGTGATCAAATGTACGCGCATGCGCAGTCAGTGCTGCCCAGGGACTGTCACTGGCCGTCAGCCAAGTTTTAGTGACGTCACGGCCTTGTAGCGGCCAGTGACGTGCGTAGCTCAGGCAGCCGACGTCAGCAGATCACTTCCTGTGACGTCACGGACCGGTGCAGATCGGTGTGCACGTGATCTTCGATAGGTTAGCGCGAGTTGGGAACATTCGAATTTCTTCAGTGGGACTGTCGAGCAGTTGGAAACGAAACGCTGCACTTTCCGAAGTGGCATTTGTCAACCCTATTCCTGTCGCTAACTCGCCGAGAGCTATTCGCATACATCATATATTCAAAAAATATTCATTTTAGAGGTTCAGGTGCCGGTTCGAACGAGTTGACGTGGGAGAATCTACACTATAGTGATACATGCAAATCGCAACATTTTGCAAAAGGCTTAATAAAGTAAAAAAGGAAAATAACGCACCTCAAGTCTCACCAATTTAGTTTCATTTCCCATCCATAAAATGGCGACCAAAGGTCGCAACTTTTCAGCTTTCATCTCTGTCCGAGTCATTCGCATACAGCTTGTAGCGGGAACACCGATTGTTACGATTATGTATTTTCGTTCACGAGCTGACTTTGATGCCTGAAGTTATACGTGCTGGATAGATAGCAGTCGGTTCTCCATGGGCTTGCTTGTCTGTCCTCCAGAATGAATGAATGTATGAATGAAATGAATGAATGACTGCATCTGTTAGAACGCGACGCACAACAAATATTTGACCAAGTTTATTGACGCAACCCTTTGGATGCTCAGAGCATAGGCGTACCCAAGGGGTGATATCCCTTTTGATTCTCCCGACTGCCGGTCCTCCATCCTTTGTCACGCCCACGTTACCCCGGGTCTGGTGGTCGCTGGCCACCGGGCATGTGGTGGCCTCGAGCTGCCCCCGGGAGTGGTGGCCGTCTGCATGGCGTGGGCTCTCCTCGCAGCTTCGCGCTGCGGGGAAGGGCTTGTCCATGGGCGGTTGCCCGGTCGGCGTCCATTTTGACCCACTTTACCCCTTCTCCATCTCATGGCTGCGCAATGGTCCAAGTAGACCGAAGCGGCCTTATTCTAACCAAACCAAAACCCAAGAGGGGGGGGGGGGGCAAACGGGGAATTTGCCCCTCCCCTGAAGGTCCGTACGTTCCCTCTTTGCCGTATGCGCCCCTTTGGAAATAGGGCCCAAAAAAGGGCCCAAATATTTGGGAAAAAATTATGTTTTTTTAAAGATTTTTTTTTTAAAATATGCCCCTCTAAAAATATATTTGGCCAAATCCAGTTACTTTTTTTTGGTAGGGGTACCTTATAAAAAGGCCCCCTGATACAAAATTGCCCCTCCTGGAGTGAATTCTGGGTACGCCACTGGCTCAGAGCTTTTTTATTTTTAATTCATAGGTGTCTGAAGATGTAATGATAGTTGCTTCTCATATTTACCTGCAAAAATGTGTATTCAATAGCGATATCGATCTAAATGGCAGATTTATATTTTGTACATTGTGGAAATATCACTGCCAAATGTCCCTTCCCTACACACTTTGCCTGGAGACTAGGTAATCGGCAAAAATTCCCAGCTCCGAGGGAGCACGACTCATTCCTCGTCTTATTAGCACGAGGTAATGCTACTTGTGCACACCATCCACAGAACGTCATTTTAGGTCATCAATCACATCGCTCACGTGATCATATTTCCTCCGGGCAGACACCACCCGCGCAGCGAACCTCACTAGTCAGTAGTCTTTACAGTTGTTTACACTGCATCGAATTGCTAGCGCCATACACGGACTGAGAGTGGCGAATCGCCGAGAACTCTAATCTCCTCAAGATGAGACTGTCTTTCGTCGAAGGCGAACGGAACCCAGTCCTCGACAATGCAGATGGCTCTGTTGAGAGACAAAAGAGGTGATACATTATCTCGCCGTCGACTCCGGCATGGGGAGCGTCGTTCGTTTGCAGCGATGGCATCTGAGGCATCCAACAACAGGGTTCCACAGTATGTGCCCACCGCCTGTGCGCCTCCTGGGGTTGTCAGAGAGAGAGGTGCAGCTCCGTGCTCCTCTCCTCTGCCGTGCACCCCAGCCGGGGAGCTGTGTGGGGGAGCTCTCCCCTGGACGGGGGAGACTAATTCGCGGGGTGGCTGGACACGCTCAGTTTGTCAGTACACCACGACACAGAAGCAGTGTCGCAGCAGGACTGTGTACATCGGTGTCGTGTCCGTTCGCTGCTTCGTCGGCCGTTACTCGGCTCGTGTCTCGAGTCAGCCGCGACTCGTCTCGTCTGTGACCGGTTCCACACTGCTCTGACTCCAGCTGTGTCGGCGGCTCATCCGTGCCGTGTGGGCGGACCACCTGTGTCCGCCCAGCGCCAGCTCCGGACTCGCAACAAATATCGCTGGTTTGGAGTTATGCTAGTGCATCGGTGGCTTATTGACATACCGCCTCGTCAAGAGACGGACACTCTAATGGCGCTTCGACTCGATCCGTGCACACAAATGGCGCTTCGTCTCCATCCGTGCATTCAAATAGCGCCGCTGTTTGACCCGTGCAGATTGCAGAAGCAACATCTGCCACATTCCTGAGACAGCACAGTGGCTGTTATAGACATACCCGCAAGGTGGTGAACCATGCCAAATTGGAAACTAACGGCAGTGCAGTCGGCCGTCGACTTTTAGGGCCACCATAACCAATCCTCGGATAGCCGATCGGGCGAGAAAAATACACCCCACTGAGAAATCCGCCGAACCAACACCATGCGGACGACAGAGCCTTTCGCGTGGCTCGGCTACCCTCCCTGCTTGGTGGTCTGGGAGGCGGCGGCGGTCTGGGCGGCGGTCTGGGCGGCGGCGGCGGCGATTTTTGGCGTGCCGGCACGACGCGGCTGCCAGCGGCGGACGGCACTCTGGCCGAGTGTCACCGCGGCCCGCCAGCGTCCGCCAGCGTCCGCCAACGTCGGCCAGCGTCCGAGGCCAGACCGTCCGGCAGTCCCGCAGTCCGGACCGGCCGCCGCCGCTCACAGCGACCCCGGCCGCCGGCCACCGCAGCGCGTCCCGACAGAGTCCCCCGAGTCCGGCGACTCCTCCAGTCCACAGAGTCCGGCGAGTCCTCAGATTCTGCCGCGGAAGCGGTGCCCACAAGTTCGCCGTTTACGAGGTGTTCATCGGCTCGCCGTGTAAGAAGTGTTTTCTACGAACGGTGTGTCGGGACTCGGGAGTCTCACGGAGCTTCCGGGGGAGTGGTGTGACCTGTGACCTCGGAGTGGAGCTGAGTGAGGAGTGTGGCGGCCCAGTAGTGCAGCTGAACAGAGAGGAGTGAGCGGAGCGGAGGAGTGGGGCTTCGATCAGGTGACTGCCGCGTGGGAGAACTCAACCATTCCGACCAGACCATATTTGAAAGACCGTCGGTGGTTCTTGACTGACTTGTGGAGAGGGAATCGGTGGTGAAATTAGTTTTGTTGTTGTCTATCCAGGGCTGTCGTCTCAGATGATGTCAGAATGGGTGTCAGGTGTCTGGCATGGCGTTCGAATTGTTTTCCGATGGCCCGTGTTCTACAGAACGGACAGTTGGAGAACTTCGAATGAATCGGATCTCCTTGATATCCTTTCTGTTCATTTTGCTGCCTTTTTCTTGTAAATACCTGCTAAATACCTTAACCTATCCTATCGTCGACATTACTTTAGGGTGGCAATAAACTTCTCATGACATACATTATATAGACGAAAGGGACTTTACAGACGATAATGTTATTTTAAGCGAACAGAAGCGGGAATCCCCATGACAGAACCGCAGGCGGCGGCGACAGCGGTGGTGATGAGACCGTGACTGTGATGTGACTGTGACTGTGATGCAGCTCTGTGATGTGAGTGTGACTGTGATGCAGCTCTGTCAGCGGCAGCGGTGGTGATGGAGGCCGTGACTGTGATACAGCTCTGTGGTGTGACTGTGACTGTGATGTAGCTCTGTGATGTGACTGTGATGCAGCTCTGTGATGTGACTGCGACTGTGATGCAGCTCTGTGATGTGACTGTGACTGTGATGCAGCTCTGTCAGCGGCAGCGGTGGTGATGGAGGCCGTGACTGTGATGCAGCTCTGTGATGTGACTGTGACTGTGATGCAGCTCTGTCAGCGGCAGCGGTGGTGATGGAGGCCGTGACTGTGATGCAGCTCTGTGATGTGACTGTGACTGTGATGCAGCTCTGTCAGCGGCAGAGGTGGTGATGAAGGCCGTGACTGTGATGCAGCTCTGTGATGTGACTGTGACTGTGATGCAGCTCTGTGATGTGACTGTGATGCAGCTCTGTGATGTGAGTTTGACTGTGATGCAGCTCTGTCAGCGGCAGAGGTGGTGATGAAGGCCGTGACTGTGATGCAGCTCTGTGATGTGACTGTGACTGTGATGCAGCTCTGTGATGTGACTGTGATGCAGCTCTGTGATGTGAATGTGACTGTGATGCAGCTCTGTGATGTGACTGTGATACAGCTCTGTGATGTGACTGTGACTGTGATGCAGCTCTGTCAGCGGCAGCGGTGGTGATGGAGACCATGACTGTGATGCAGCTCTGTCAGCCGCGGCACCGGCGCCCCGTCGGTAAACGTTCCCAAACTGTCCCGGCCGCCAGTGACGTCATATTTCCGCTTCAGGAGCACGGCGCGGCGCTGCATGACGACAAGACACTGAGCGATCACCTGCGACTGCCGATCCAGCGCATTAACGACTACCAGCTGCTGCTCAAGGTGGGTGCTCGCCCGGGTCCTTGGATCGCCGAGGAACACAGCGGGCTTCTAATGCGAGGTAGGGAGGAGCGTGTCTCCGTCCTCTCGTCTCGTCCTCTGCAGCCAGAGTTAAAAGAATCAGGAGTGAGTGGAAATGGACGAGTTGTTAGCCGTCAAAAAGTGAAGTTGCGAAGTTTGCGAGATTAAGATGCTCTCAGGAAAGGATAAAGTAGTAGATGTAGCCGTCAGGCGAGTAATATGAATGGTTATAATATGGTTGGAGATAACCGAAGAGGGTGATATTTGTGGTTGGGCCGTGTCCCAGCGCTCCACCTGTCGCAGGCGTTATGAACGAGGTTCCACTTGGCAGGATACCGGGGCACCTGTCCGCAACTGTCTCGGTCCAGCATTTGCCGCCGTTTGTTCACTCCGTGACAGCCCTCATCCGGTTCTGTCGCCGTGTTATGTATGCATATTAATTTTGAAATTTACATTTGGACACCGAAATGCCATGATCGCAGAATGTCCTGGGATGTAGACTGTGCCGCAGTTCTAAGTGATACTGATTAGGCTGTCCCGCAGTACCCAGTGATACTGGTTAGGCTGTCCTGCAGTACCCAGTGATACTGGTTAGGCTGTCCCGCAGTACCCAGTGATACTGGTTAGGCTGTGCCGCAGTACCCAGTGATACTGGTTAGGCTGGCCCGCAGTACCCAGTGATACTGGTTAGGCTGTCCCGCAGTACCCAGTGATACTGGTTAGGCTGTCCCGCAGTACCCAGTGATACTGGTTAGGCTGTCCCGCAGTACCCAGTGATGCTGGTTAGGCTGTCCCGCAGTACCCAGTGATACTGGTTAGGCTGTCCCGCAGTACCCAGTGATACTGGTTAGGCTGTCCCGCAGTACCCAGTGATACTGGTTAGGCTGTCCCCCAATGCTCTGTTCTACTGAATGTTGACTGTACATTGCACAAGTGTCCCAAGTATTACTTACTGTTACTATGGATTCAAAAGACAATTATTGTATATTTGGTGCCTTTGCGAGCAGAGATTGGAATGCTGGAATGCCCCAGAGCCAGGAGTTCAGCTTCAGACCAACGGAATCTCATGAACATCGCTACACAACGTTTATATTGACTATTTATTCTTTCAAATGCGATTAATGTGAACATTGTGACACGCCTAAGCACATATAATGCTGTGTGCAAAATAACGAAAAATAGTATAATCGTCACCCAAAGGAATAAGCTTGGAGTACAACTGAACTGAGATTCCTCGGTGTAATTTACGACCGGGGCTCGGCCTGCTGTGCCCATGCAAAACCTCGTGTATGTTTGCTTACAAAACCCCTTGTAATAAATACTTTTTGCAGGTAAAAAATAATGTCGTCCCGCTTGGACGCACCTCATCCCTTTGTCTTATCGCGTCGTTGTAAAGTTGCCCGAGAAGACCGAAGAAGTGTTTTGAGCAAGCTAATTTCAAGTCTCATTCACTTGGACCTCGACAGAGAAAACCGAGTATTTTGTGTGGTGCATGGGTATTGAGACAGTTCGGAATTAGTCGTTGGACAAATGGATTTTACGAGTCCGCGTCCTAATAGGAAAATAAATGACTGTGGTTTGCTTATTTACAAAGGCATAAACTGAAAGTCTTTAGCGTCAACTAACGCCAATATTAGCGGCAAAGAAAACATTCCCTGCGAAAATTAAAATGATGTAGATAAAGCCAATGTAAATACACCAAAACAATTTATGATAACCAGTATTTGCTTTGCACCTTTCTAGCTGGATGTAAAACGATCTCTCTTTAATTGGATGAATTATGTGTTGTGACTAGTGAAGTTATAAAACGTCAATGGGCGGCTGTAAATGGCAATACAAAGTCATGCTATTTTTGTTTTGTCATACAGTAAATACCAGAGCAATGGCATATACAACCACTAGAATTCAGCATCGTAGTCATATCTTGACCACTGGAATTCAGCATCATAGTCATATATTGACCACTGGAATTCAGCATCATAGTCATACTTGGCCACTGAAATTCAGCATCATAGTCATATCTTGACCACTGGAATTCAGCATCATAGTCATATCTTGACCACTGGAATTCAGCATCATAGTCATACTTGGCCACTGGAATTCAGCATCATAGTCATATATTGACCACTGGAATTCAGCATCACAGTCAATGAGCTGTTGCTGACATCAGCCTATTGAAAAGTGCACCATTCAACGAAAAGACAATATCTGCGTTTGATACTTGTCCTCCCTTTAACAAGAAAATAATTCCCGTTAATTGTACGCATTTTACGGAGAGCGTCGTATTTAGCAGTGATTCCCAAGTATTACGGATAGCTTTCTCGTTAAACACTCTTCATATTTGAGCTTGTGTCCTTTTGGGGGCCAAAAATATTCTGGTGTTTTTTTGTTGCCAGTACCATGCTAAGCTTGCTAGTATTCAAGTATACATATCACAGCACTAATTATTTACACATATACATAGACAGTGGCGGATCTACAGTTGGGCAAAATGGGCAATTGCCCCTCCCCCCCCCCCCAAACCGCCTGAAATCGGCGCAAAATTGACACATTTCCTGATATAGAAGACAATCTAAACAACTTTTACCAAGGAAAGTTGCTTTAAATCAGCTATCAATGTATAAGCAAGCGAAATCCGATGAGTTTTCATAATTGTGTGAGACTTTTTGGATTTTTACCTCCCCAAACCATCCGTTCTGGATCCGTCAATGTACATAGACATAAATACTTATTTTTGTAAAATACAAAACTAATTTTATTCATTCGTTGATGAAAATAATGCAATATTTTGTTGATTTTTCGAAGGATCCTCATGGTATTTCTTTTGTATTTTTAGCACCAACAAGGTCAAAAACACATTTCACGGTTGATTCAAATGCAACTCAAATGTGGTATCTAATGGATGGCCACCTGAACTGAGAGGACATCAGTTGACAGGGCAGACCTCGGTGACATCTAAATTAATCACTAACCTGCAATACGAGCTGCTCTTATCCAAACTCACAATTCACAATTATTTTTTGAGGTTACTGTGTGCCGGAAATGCAGCAATCTTGTTGTCGAAGAATATGGTATTAACCTTCATACCATGTACTCAACTTCATTACCCTCGTCCAAACAGCTGAGGTCATTGAATAAGCCTGCGTCTTGGGGCATCTCCAAAATACATTCCGACTTTTACGATCATGTGCAGGTTCTGCCTTGGCCGAAATATCGGGAGAGGATGCCTTTGATGCACGATCGATGAGTGCCGAGCATCAAAGGCGTCTTCTCTCCTTGGTCGATGAGTGCTGTGCTCAGAGCTCCCGGAGAGCAGAGTGTTCCGGTCTGCCGGCTTATACCGGGCGCTCGCGTGCGCGAATGATTGCGTTGGCGGGCAGGCCCCATGTTCTTCAGGTAGAAGAAACATTGGACTTCTCGGTACGAAATGTTAACTTGTGGCGATCAGGAACAGTACCTCGTGTTGCCAAGGTTGCCTCAGGGTCAGACAGCGTGCGCGTTATTATTCTTAGCATGTTCTTCGTCGTACATGTGTCAAATGTAACGCATACGTTATACATTAAGATCTTCACGGAGAAAGTTATTTCATTGATCGAAATGTCAAAATAACTCTTGTTTAAATACGCATATACCAAAACCATGCCCAATCACTATCATTTATTTATGCATTTGGGTTTAGTATGTTCACTGTTCAGTCATTGGATATTCAGTAAATAAATCGGATGTCTCGAAAAGGCACCTCAGGTAGCCAGTCCATGTTAACGACATTAAGTTCTTATGTCGATTCAGAGTAATGAGTAAGCTGGCGGTGCATATTGCCTGACTCTATCACCGGACTCTATAATGTTTGGCGAACTCCGCTAATATGAAGTTCACCTACGTCCCACGCTGACGACGGAAGTTACATGTTTTATGTTGAGCCACAATAAACAAAACTACATCAATAAATTAGTTTATCCTTAGGTTTATCGATACAAATAAGTTTATCTTGGAAAGATAGTTTGTTATGTATGCTTTAATAACACACTGTTGGACGTTAGTGGACCTATTAGTATCTCCTAAATATAAGGCAACACATCATTAACCTGTCGGTTCTGTTCATAGACGACTCATCTGCAGAGCTATAAGATAAGGTCTTTCTGATGAGAGCGCCGTCATCCGTTCCCAGGACCTGGTGCAGCTGTCCTCGGAGCTGAAGGAGGACTGCAGTGACCTGCAGAGGGCGCTCGAATTCATTACCAGTGTGCCGCAGCGGGCACACGACCTCAAGTACATCAACAGCATCGAGGGATTCCGCGGCAACATCCATCGTCTGGGACGGCTCATTCTGCACGTGAGCACCATGAGTCTGCCTGCTTCCGTACCCGTGTTCTGCCCCTTATATCTATGTCTGTTTGTATATCTGTATATCTATCTGTCGGTCTGTCTGCCATTCTGTCTGTCTGTCTTTCGGTCGATCTTCCTTCATCATTGGAAGATTTGGCGAATTCTGGTAAGTACCCAATTAGCGTGCAAAGCATTTGAACCCAAAAAAGACGTCCCACTAAAGTTGGCACTTGTACCAGTAGCAAGGAAACGTTTCATCACGGATACATACTGTTGTTGGCAGCATGGGACACACATCATGCGCTCACATACTTTTCATCATCAAAGAACGACCCACACTGACGGCGACTATTCTACTGTTGCTGAACAGTTCTGCCAGGGACGTGAGAGTGTGCAGTGGCGAGGGCTGCACCTAGTTTGTCATTATTGGCTCCTGCTCGATCGGAACGTTTGAAAATAAACACAGCCAGGCGGCAAAAACGCCTACATTGCTGACGGCCCTTGACTTTGGAGCGGCATCGGAATCTCGCTTTGTGAGGGGTGCGTCCGGTAAAAATAGCTATTGAGTGGCTACAGACCGGCGTACTAAAAGGGTCGCCCTTATTGGCACTGATCGTGAAAATAGCAATGTGCTAACCGCGGTGAAGATGACAAATGCTTGTAAAGAACCATAAATGGGAACACAGTTATGGGTTATTAGTGGTGAGCTGTATTTCCACTTCCTCTGCTCTATTACTACTCTATTATACTCTACTCTATTCTACTCTATTCTACTCTATTCTACTCTACCAATAAAACGTCTTTTTGGGCGATGACCGAGCGGGCGTGCACTGGTAAAGCTAAAACAGGTTTGAAATATGAAACGGTACGGGAACACACGTGATAGTAACACATAGTCTTTTTAGTCCTTTTAGTCCTCCATAATAATTGCCAGGCCTCCATGCATGCCAACATAAAACATAAGTTTTATTAAATTGTACATGATCTCCTTTCTCGAATCCGCTAAAAGGGAGTACGTCCTGAGCGCTGCATGCTTCAGCGTATACAAAACGAATGCCTAGATAAATCAAGCCATTTTTGATCAAGCATGATTTTTGTTCATTTCGACGTCTGCGGGTGCCACGCGCTGTGGTACCACCCATATCAGAACGCACCATAACAAAATCAAAATTGATTTGATGGTCCTATCCAATGGTGAAACCCCGATCTCAATCGGAGCAGTGGTTGTAAAGTTATTAGTTTCCGAAAAGTGTCTGTATGGCCGGGTCGGGCCGGGTCGGGCCGGGTCAGATGTAAATTTGTCTAGTAAGTTGACGAGAAACCTCACGGGCGCCTCGTGCCCGCTCGGTAATTACTCAATTATTTACTCTGCTCTCTATTCTGCTACCCTATTCGCATACTCTTTTTGTTTCTCTCCTACCCTTCTCCCAAGTCCGCTACGACAACAAAACAGAACATCCTTGCTTCACTCATGCAGAGACATGTCACTGTCTTCTCTGCCACATCTCAGCACTATGTCTCATCACTGTTCTCATTTGTCCTCGCCGCCCCGTGACGCTCACCCTGACCGTGACCAATGTCATCCCTGCTGCGGCGGCCAGGCCAGCCCGCTGTTTTGTCAGGCGTCGCTGAGTTAAACGTTCTGCCGCAGCGGAGGTGGCGCAACTTATGAGCCACTTGTCGCCGCTGCGGCATAATTGTCGCACGGTCGGTCGCGGCCTGTTGCCGCCCGAGTTGGCTCTGACCCCACCTCCATCCGCTTCATGTGCTCTTTTGACTACAAAATAATACCTCAGAATTTGCCGTAATATTCTGGGGCCCCAAAGTCCGGCCCACACAAGCACACCGGTAATATATATCCATATCACTTTCCAGGTGTTCTGCCTCAACAGACCATATTACTCTCCAGATGTTCTGCCTCAGCAGACCATATCACTCTCCAGGTGTTCTTTCTCAACAGACCATACCACTCTTCAGGTGTTCTGCCTCAACAGACCCAACTCTGTTTGCTAATTTAGCTTGTGTCTACTAATTTAGTCTGCTGATTTAGCAGTCAGGACTGATTCCAGCTGGGCGTTCTCCCCGTCTCTCGGCCGCCGGTTCCGATTGTGTCGGCGCGTAACACCGCGGTGTGAATTGTCCCAGTTCTGTCGTGCCCCTGCCCCGGATCGGTGCCATCCATTAGCAGGTTCAGACGCCTCCGGCCCCCCGCCGAGCCGCCGCCGATCGTTTGGAATCGTATCAAAACAAACTGCCGCCGGGGGGGGGGGGGGGGGGGGGCGGGGGGGGGGGGGGGGGGGCTGGCAGTGGACCGTGCTGGCATGCCCAGCGGAGGTGGCAGAGGCGGCCAGGCTCGTCAGAGTTTGGTATTTATAGCATCTGACCTGGAGAGAACCTCACGTCTGGGCCTGGATTCAGTCGAGGGTAATTAACCAGGTCATAGTCGACCTATGGGGGCTGGGGTCAGGTCACAGGTGATCTAAGGGGCATGGGTCAGGTCACAGCGGACCTACGAGACCGGGGTCAGGTCATAGCCGATGTGACAGACCGGGGTTAGGTCACAACTGACCTGACCGGGGTCATGTCACAGCTGACCTAAGCGATTACGGAGTAAAAACGGGCAAGAAGTCAGACGCTGTTTAATAGAAGAGAACAGAAACTTCTCAGGTCGCAACTAAAAGTCCATTGCGATATTTCAGAAAGCCTTGCTGGTTATACCGACAGTCATTTCCCAATGTTTGTGTATATTTCATAGTAAATGTGTTTACACTCACCTCGTCTGCTCCTACTTTAAAACCTTTGACCTCAAACCATATTTGATTTTTTTTTTAGCTTACCGTGGCATGCCCATTATTATGTCATTTGCCCATGAAATCGTAACACCAAGGTTGGGTTGGGAGATTATTTGTTTTTATTTGTTTTGCTCTCTTTATGTTCATATTTGAGGGATGAATGTTAACCATTCATCAGCAAAAGTGAAGGGCTTTCACGCTATGTCAATACACAGTTCAACGCCATTTCGTTAAATTCAGCTCAGAATAATACGATATTGAGCCCCGTGGGCGAAGCAAAGATACTAGCACTAACTCTAATGATCTTGTCCTTGAAGAAGACAATCCCTTTTTTTAATTCGAATGGTAGGGAGGGAAGTTAGTACGCTGAATATTTACCAAATACAATGACAGTCAAGTCGTGTTTGTGAAAAGATATGCATGTGCTGGGAAACTTAATACCGCATTTATCGACTTGTATTTCCACGTGTCATGTCAACATATCACTCGGCGATTCTGGACGAGTGTCCAATGTAAACACGCGCATACAAATGTTCCTGTCAAGTGTTTGTATTGTGCCAATTCTAAAATACTGATTCACAAAGTGTTTGCTGAAAAATGTCCGTGCTAGCCCATTTAACTAGTAATGAAACAAATCACTTTCTTGTGATACTCTAAAGCAGTGGTTCTCAGCGTCGAGGGTATGGTCATTGGTCAATGGTCATCCCCTTTTGATGACCAGAGGGATTTGTTACCCCCTCCCACATTGCGTAGATCGCAGATCTCGGCTTTAAGCTATGCGGTACAGCATAACTCCAGGCGGTTACGAGTAGTGCCATCTATGGACAGGAATATAAGTAGATATGCCATGCTGTTGCTCTTAGTCCAAAGCAGTGGCGTCCAGCGTATAACAGCACGTAAACTGTAGAACATAGCTGAACATCATTTGACATTAATTGATTGTGATGCTCTTTGTGATAATTTGGTGACAAGAAAACAGATTGTGATATGTGTGAGTATTGTGCACCATCATCAAACGAATCAGCTATAATTATCACTTGACTGCTCAATCGCCATTACCCCCTCCCGAAGGCTCCATTACCCCAACTGGGGTAATTACCCTATATTTGGGAATCACTGCTCTAAAGAAACTTTGATTTTGACCCAGAACATTTCCCCTTCATGTATGGGGTATTACAAAAGAAACCCGTCGTTAGCAAGTGTAACATTTGTGCATGCTGGTTTACTTCAATGTACCACATCTTCTCACAGCAAGGAAGGAATCTTCTCACAGCAAGGAACCGCGGCGGTAAGATATCGTGAACTGTTGGACGGGTTCGAGGGAACCGGAAATGCACGATGCACGATCGCTGCAGTGTCACCGGCTGACTGTCCTCTTCCACCCCGTCTCAGGACTGGTTTACCGAGACAGAGAGTGACGGCGTCGCCAAGCAGCGTTACCTCTTCCTCTTCAAGTCCTGCGTGCTCATCAGCAAGCCCAGGAAGGTCGGAGAGACCAAGTCTGTCTTCCAGCTGAAGGACATCGTTCGGGTATGTGCGGGGACCAGCGTTCTTGTTCTGTTCAGATGCTGCGGGCTTTGATAGTTGCGCGATGCAATGGCAGTTCTCCTGGGTTACTTGGATGCCCATTTCAAATCACAACTTTTTGGTAACTGATCAAACATAGGATTTAACCACCCAAACCAACTTTCCAACCGCTCTCGATCCGCCGCCAGTGACGTCCACTCCTCCCCTGACGCCACACTGACCAGTCAGCTGATGTGCCAACTTTCCAACCGCTCTCGATCCGCCGCCAGTGACGTCCACTCCTCCCCTGACGCCACACTGACCAGTCAGCTGATGTGTCAACTTTCCAACCGCGCTCGATCCGCCGCCAGTGACGTCCACTCCTCCCCTGACGCCACACTGACCAGTCAGCTGATGTGTCGCTGACACGTCACATACGTCACCTCATCCACTGACGTGCCGCCCTGACTTCTGACGTTCCAGCTGAGTGGCGTCAGACTCTCTGACGAAGGAGACGAGAGGGCGTTCTCGTTCCACCTGAAGGCGGGCGACAGCGCACCGTACCCGATCAGACTCGAGGCCAAGACAGCGGAGGTGAAGGAGGCGTGGCTGGACCAGCTGCACCAGCTGCTGGAGGAGCACGGTGGGTGACGCCGCGGGGAGTACCCAGGCCCGGGGCAAATATTTGGTGACCCAGACTTCCTATGAGGAGATGCGTATCAATTCGATGGAGGGCGCAAGCTCACTCCAAAGCACTAAACGCTTAACCCACCATTGGCATTGACCGGGGTCTCAGCTGAACAGCATTGACTGGGGGGGGGGGGATATCGCCCCCTGGTTATCTTCTGAACCAATGATCACAGCGAGACACGCAAGGCGACTTTCGAAAGCTCTTAATGAAACGCATCTAAATTTTATTTTTATTTTAAATACTCGACTTGAGCTGTAATTGGGTGAATGCCTGTTGCTCATTGTCAATAAATACACAAATAAACAAATAAACATACTTGACATTTTCAAACTGAGGTCACACATCAGGCCACGGTCAGGTCAAAGGTCAAAATCGAGGTATTTGAGTGTATGAGTCATCATTTCCATACAAAGCCTTCGACTGCGACCATTATCACCCAAAGTGCTCTCAAAGGTATAATTAATATTCCGCATGAGCCAAAGTAAGATTGTTGGCAAAAGTCAAGTTCAGGTCACACAAAGTCACTATGCGCAAAACTTGAATTCGGTCGAAATACTCTAAATTCAAGCTTTTGTTATATGAGACATAAATAGAGCCCAAAACCAAGCCTTCAATAGAGCTATATTGAAGGCTTGCTTTTGGGCTCCGTTTATGACTCATATAACGCAAACTTCAATTTAGAGCATTTCGACTGAATTAGAGTTTATTCTACTCGACAAGAACTTTCAAATAAGCATACGCGGAGGTCTGTACGACGACTTTGATGTTTGACCTTTTGGGTAGGGGTCAACAACTTACGGAGGCCCGGGGGGGGGGGACCAAAACCCAAAGGATCGAAATGGAATTTGGCATACTTGTTACTGGCCTAGAGAAGAACGTCGTGTCAATTGGCAAGCTTGCACCGACTATTTTTTTTTGGGGGGGGGGACACCCTACTGTACATATTATACAATATTGAGAGGTACTCGGCAGCGCACTAGAAAGAAAGTCAGCATGGTGATGTTCCTATATCCGAACTTCAGCGCAGGATGCAGCGATTATACATGCCTTACGTAAGCAGTGAATGACATTGATCATGATAGAGCTTCACAAACACCCGCCACGTTGCCAAGCAACGTGCTGTTAAAACCACTGTCCTACGTTGCTAGACAGTGTGTTTGATAGCTTCACAATGTTTGTGAAGCTCTGCTACCGAACAGGGCCATGTTTCCTAAAATACAGCTTTGTAGATATTTGCCGTGCGTTTGGTATCTGGAAAACGTTGGATATTTTTCCGGGATCATGGGAAAACCAATTCCAGGATCACGTTCGGTATCTGGAAAATGGAAAATCATCCCCGATAATTTTTCGTCGCGGCCGAGAATCGTGGAAAATTAAGGTACCTTTATAACTAGGTAGCGCGGGTTTGCCGCTTCAACACAGGGGCAATGGGTGCATGGTTTGACAGCTGAGTAAAAATTCCTATTGGATGAGGCGGCAATGCACTTATACATTAGGGTTCCTGTTAACCACATGCAACACATGCGACCAAATCGGCGCAGCAGCTGACGCTATTGCAATTAGATGAGGCGGCAATATACTTATACATTGAGGTTCCTGTTAACTTCCTGTTAGTTGAGTTAACCAAGCCAGCAGCTGACGCTGTAGTACTTGATTGAGGCGGCAATGTACTTATACATTGAGGTTCCTGTTAACTCTTTGCTATTCGGTATCTCCGGAATCGGTAGACCAGTCATCAGCTGGCACGACTTTCTTGTGGTGCCTCAAACCCGCGCCCCCCTGGTGGAAAATGTCAGTAGCGGGGTCGCTTGGATATTATCCCTTCGTCGTAGTCAGCTGACTGCCGCTGCGTTCACCGGCGGCCATTTGCTGTCTTTTAACTTTAGTTTTTTTGCACATGCTGACTGCTGTGTTCTCAAAGTAATTACTGTTGCTTTTAAGGTTGACGAATACCAATTTCACGCCTGAGTTGAGTTAAATACGTGTTTTACAGCGCACGCAAAAAAGCTGATGGATAATATCCTTCCAAATACCGAACGCTCTGCACGGAGCGTTCATTTTCCAATGAGAAAAAAAAATCCAATGGCAAATTTTCCCTTACAGAGTAGGTATCTACTCCGTCGGGGATAATTTTCCATTTCGGCATATGCCGAACGCGCGAAGGGAAAATTATCGTCGATAATTATCCAGCGAAGAATATCCAAAGGAAAACATTTTCCAGAAACTGAGTACGCACGCTTGAATAGATTCACGGATGCACATTGGCGCATTACGTCACGGGCCGCGGACAGTCGTGGTGTGCTAAGCTGAAAATAGCAAATACAAACTCACTTTTCATTTGTGAAAAATACATCCGAATTTTCTTCTGATAAAAAATACAACCGGACAGGGGCCCACCGAGCCGCCTTAGAGGGGCTCCGCATTTCATAAGGGGGATGTGCAGGGGGGGGGGGGGGATGGGCAGGGGCGATGGAAAAGGGGGTAGGGGAGGAGCTCCCCCACTCAAGAAGTTGGGGGAAAACACATGGTTTTGTCCCCCTCATAAATTTATAAGAGGAGGTTCTCCAAGAAGTTTGTTCGATTCTTTCCTTTTTTATCGAAAAAATGACCGAGGGCCCCGAGGTGCTCCCAGCCAGCCTGAGGGGCCCTCTAATACCGACAGAAGGCCCACAGACGGCCCGGGGGAGGGGGCTTCAGTAGGCCTGAGGGGGCCCTCGGAAGACCTGAGACTTATACATGGGCCTGTCCGTCGTTCTGTGCGACCATTGCGTCATTTTTTTGCGGCCCTGCAAAATATAGCGGCCTAAATCCGAGGAGTTACCATTTCGATCCTTTTTTTGGTGGGGGGGGGGAGGGCTTTGGCCAAGGGGGCCACCTGGGTTTCTTTGTCCCCATCCGAAAATAACTTCCGCCGCCACTGGGCACGGGTCAGTGTGTCCCCTTGTGTGCACCTTCGGTATGAGGTACACTTCGTGTCTTATTTTATGTATTTATATTTTTTCCTCCTTAGAGCTTCAACCCGTTACACATTTTCGCAATAACTTGGCTTTCTATATTTTCGCGGTGGGCCGCTTCTGATGAAAATAAAACTTTCACTTTTGATTTATACAAAATATATCCGGATTTGTTCTTTTTATAAACAAAGGAATACAACCGGACAGGGGCCCCACCACCCCGGTGGGGCCCCTGTCCGGTTGTATTTTTTGTTTGTCTCCTAGGGGCCCGCATTCCGTAAGTAGGCACGTACCCGTGTGCGAAACAGGACTTCAAAATGGCTATATCGTATTCTCGAAATTTTTAGTTTTTACCCCATTGAAAAAAGAAAGAAATTTTTTTCTCGGAAAATGTCCACAAAATGCGCCAAACAAAATTTACAACCAAACAGGGGCCTCACGGGGTCGACTCAGAGGGGCCCCACGGGCCGCCTCAGAGCGGCCCCGCATTTCGTAAGGGGGGGGGGGGGGCACGGGCCCGTGTGCTCCCCCTTGTGTGCGCCTCTGATAGTGATAGTAATTTTACCATCTGACTTCAGTTGAAAAGTGAAGTTAATGTCAAGCTCAGGTCAATGTCAGGTCACATAGGTCAAAATTCGAAATTGATCAATATAAATAAAAAGGATTGTTTCTAAACCAGTTTCACCTCAGAAATACAGTGGTGACGTTTTTTGTTCGTAGCTGATAATTTTTCTTTTTTAAAATACGTCATGAGTTACTCATACTTTAGGAGCTATAAGCCAGTCAAAAATGGTGATATTGTTTTGAAATTTGGTTTGGGTATCGTCCATATGAAGTTATATAACATTTGTTCCGTTTTTTATATCTGTGATTTTTTTTGGGGGGGGTTCAAAAACCAAAATGTTCAATAATCCGAGATAGCCATTCTGTAACCCTTGCCATTTTCTATCTTTTGACGTTTTGTGATTGCATTTTGCTTAAAATATAGATTTTGTACGATCTGTTAGTTCAGCTGATATTTTCGTCAAACTCGTGTGTAGTGACGTCACTAAATTCGCTATATCGCGAACATGTTTGGACAACATTGCTTCATTTTTGCGCAAAAGACGTACAATTGATGTAGAAGAAGGTACCCAAAGTTTCACGTTGATGGCGCTATTGGTTTTTGAGCTATTGCGAAAGTTCGTCAGGGGGGGGGGCGTTATTCGCCCCCCTCCATAGTCAATGGCTGGTTAATGGCAAATGGGTGCTATGTTCTTATCATACTCTCCGATTGGACCTAAATGAAGGTTCAAATCTCAGAAAAATGGCAGATTTTGCCACCAAATTTTATGCAATAGGCTGTACGACATTATCTTCAGATTGTGGACTTATTCTGGACTTAATTCTGCTATGGATTTACTGGTCACCCAGTCTCGAACGGTGGCCGATTCGACGTTAACCCGCGAGTTACTGGGGGCTATTTTTTGCCCCCCTCCCGTTATTTTGCCATAACTCTTAAACGAACACCGGTATCGTCACCAAACTTGCAGTACCTTCTCTCACATCAATTCTACATATGTTGGCAAAAGGAAAAATATGAGGTTATGATAGGTCAACCGGGTATGACGTCAGAGTGACGTCATGTTCTTCGGTTTTGGTTACAAAATAATGGTTTGCGGTAAACGCTGTCAAAGGTACGATGTTTGAGATAAACTCAATTGTCTTCAATCAAAATACTGAAAATAGACCGGGCTATCAAACTGCTCTCGGATTTTTGAGTTTTTTTTATTCAAAATTTCGAGAAATCCAAATAATTTTTTTTTTACCAAATTTTCCAGAAAAAAACAGAATTATCAAAAAACCGGAATATATGTGATCGAGATGTGTGCGGTGAATATGTGTACCAAATTTTAAGTCGATATCTTCAAAAATGACTGAGTTATGACCTTTAAATGACAAAAACCGACCACCTCTCACAGCATTACTATGCATAAAAAACGCATTTCCATTTTTGCTTTTTACTTCTATTTATATGGAACAAACAATGTTCTAAGGTCATTTTACGCGCTCTAGACGATAAGCAAACCCATACACATGTATTACAACGCCTGATGACCGTAATCTGCAGTTTAACCTCGTGACCTCGGATGACCTTGACCTGACCCAAGGTCATAAACAGCTTAGAAAGGTACTTAGAAGTGTCAGACACACGAATCATACCGATTTATCGACAGATTATGCGTTTAATATCGCAATTTTGCGCGACAATTCCATCCATCGATACCTTTTGACACGGTCAAACGTTTTGTACTTGACCTGACCTGTGACGTCATCAGTGACCCCGAGATCAATAATATTATGTTTCCCTCGATAAATATCCCAGGGCTATCGAATGCCGTTTGAATTTTTACATTCGGTCCAGTAGTTCCGAAGATCCGAGGGGGTAAAAAATAGCCCCCCTCCAGTAAGTCGCGTTATGAAATATACCCCAGTAACTCGCGGGATGAAATATACCCCAGTAACTCGCGGGTTAATTTAGATCGTTTGCCAGTCGACGCTTGCGAGTTGGGAGGGTCTTTGTTGCTATTTTATAAATATTATGTGCTTGGTGTTTAAATTTATTATCTAACCGAACCACCAGTTCTGACCACATCAGCCCACAATGCGTGCCTCACGTGTCCTCCTGCCCGTCCTCAGCGCGTCAGCCGGAGTCGGCCGAGGCGCATGAGGACGACCTGAGTGTGGTACCGTCCTCATCGGATCTCGCCGAGGAAGAGGACGAGTTTGTGACGGCCCCAGTCGGCGACGGAACCATCACCGAGGAGGACCCGACCGAGCCCAGCCGCACGCCGCGACCCAGCATCACCAGTCCGCTGTCCAGCATCAGCGAGCACCCGGCCGAGAAGCGAGCCAGCGTCAGCGAAGCGCCTGCGAAGAGGGTCAGCGTCAGCGAAGCACCTGCGAAGAGGGTCAGCGTCAGCGAAGCGCCTGCGAAGAGGGATAGCGTTACTGAAGCTCCGGATAAGCGCCCTAGTGTGAGTGAAACTGAACCGGCGAAGCGTCATAGCGTTAGCGAAGCTCCTGCGAAGCGCCCTAGCGTTAGTGAAGCGCAGCCAGCCAAGCGCCCTAGCGTTAGCGAAGCCCAGCCAGCAAAGCGCCCTAGCGTTACCGAAGCCCAGCCAGCCAAGCGCCCCAGCGTTAGTGAAGCGCAGCCAGCCAAGCGCCCTAGCGTTAGCGAAGCCCAGCCAGCCAAGCGCCCTAGCGTTAGCGAAGCCCAGCCAGCGAAGCGCCCTAGCGTTACCGAAGCCCAGCCAGCCAAGCGCCCCAGCGTCACCGAAGCCCAGCCAGCCAAGCGCGCTAGTGTTACCGAAGCCCAGCCAGCGAAGCGCGCTAGTGTTAGTGATTCTAAGCCTACCAGCAAGCCCAAAGCGTCTGAGATGCCCACTACCAAACGAAAGACCAGCGAACAGAAGCCGGAAGGGATGGCGGTGGACAAACCGGATGGAGAGGAGGGTAAGTAGGTAGCGAAAGAAGAACACGGTGTGCTGAGGGATGGGTTGAGGAGCAGTGAATACGATTTGATAGATTCTGTCAGCTTCGGGTGGTGCTTTCACGAAATTTGAGGCGATTTCGGTGGCATGGTGGCTCAGATTTCAGATTCACTCGACTGTGATATTTTCAGTTCGAATTATGATTTAACCTTAAGCTTGATTTGTGAATATCGTCATGTGTTGACTTGCGCTTTTTGGTCTTAGAAGCTTTTTACGAACTTTTGCGGTATTGCGACGCCAACCAGCTGTTCTGAAAACTTGTGTAACGTGAGAATGGTGGGAACGAAGTCTTCAACTATATCAGTGGAGAAATACCGATGAGCAGAGAAAATTAGTTGCACTTGCGTATTATGTACCATGATGCGTTCTGTTTTAGCATCGTCAAGGTTTAAATTAGCAAGTGCCATTGCAGTCGTCGATTAGCTCCAGCATATCTGTGATAGCTAACACCCACTTGTTTTTTCTCAGGAGGCAAGCCGAAGTTTGTGGAGAAAATAAAGGGCGTTCACTGTGAAAGTAAGTACATTTTTTTCATTTGAAACTCAAATTGACAAGATAGTGTCTAGAATAATGATCGTCGTTTGCTTTCATAAACCTCGTGGCTCGTTATGTTATAAGCAGCCCACTGCACCGTTTCGCCACAATCACCTCTCCCTCCTGAACCTGATCACCTCTCACTCTCCTGTGCCGGAGTTCAGCTGTGCGTGTGCCCTGTGCGTGTGCCCTCGTGTGCCCTGTGCCTGTGCCCTGTGCGTGTGCCCTGTGCGTGTGCCCTGTGCGTGTGCCCTGTGCGTGTGTACTGTATGTGTGCCCTGTGCGTGTGCCCTGTACGTGTGCCCTGTGCGTGTACCCTGTACGTGTGCCCTGTGCGTGTGCCCTGTGCGTGTGCCATGTGTGTGTGCCCTGTGTATGTGTGCCCTGTGCTTGTGCCCTGTGCGTGTGCCCTGTGCGTGTGCCCTGTGCGGGTGCCCTGTGCGTGTGCCCTGTGTGTGTGTGTGTGTGTGTGTGTGTGTGTGTGTGTGTGTGTGTGTGTGTGTGTGTGTGTGTGTGTGTGTGTCCTGTACGTGGCATGGGACGCACCTGCCCCTGCCGTCCGCGCCATGTCCCGTGTCTCCCGCTATCGTCCCAGCTGGCAGCCGAGTCCAGTCGTGGCCTTGGCACGGGTGTCGGCCGGGGCCGGGCCGGGCCGGGCTCGGATCCAGGACAGGCCTCAGCCGCGATGTTTGGCCGCCCTGCCGCCTGCCGTCACTGAAATCACGGCGGCGGCGGCGGCGATGGCGGCGGTGGCGGCGGCCGATCAGGAACCGCTCCGCTCTGCCGCGGCTCAGGCGCCGGGCGTGTGACACATGATGACAGGGGCTGATTTAGCCGATCACGTGACCTGACGGACGGGTGGGGCGGGGTGTGGGTGCAGGGTGGGCGGGGCATCACGCGATCTGGCTGGCACGGCCAGTGGCGTATTTAGAAATCCGGCAGGGGGGGGGGGGCAAGCTCTCAAGAGGGCGCCAAACCCCCACATGAGGGCGCTGTCAGCGAAAGGTGTTGTTGAGCGGGGGGGGGGGGGGTAAATTCTAAAAATAGCAAAATAGCAAAGAAGTTAATGAAAAGAAATTATACAATACATCGATAACTTAAATTAACTGTTCTTTTCACTTGATGATATTCTCGAATATTTTTTAACCGTGGAATTCGTAGAAATGACCAGGATTTGTGAGCAAATAAAACACAAATTTCGAAATTAAAAGACACCAAATTTAAAATTATGGCAATAAAGAGGCATTCATGCCTTTTCCATTAATGAATGGGATAGAGCAAAACTGAGGAATGCTCGCGATAAAGCACAACACCTCAGTTAAATAAGTGGACGGCAAACAGACAATTTTGCACTCGGGCCAGCCGAAATCCACCCACCCCGTTCCCCGGCTTCACAAAATCAACCCTGCCCTATTCCCCGGTCTGCCGAAGTCCCAGGCATGCGAAACTCCGCCCTGCCCCGTACACAGGCTTGTCCAAATCAGCCCTGTCTCCACCCATGAGGTCTGCCGAAATTCACCCTGCTCCTGTTCTCTCTAGCCTCCAAAACTTCACCCAGCGGCACCTGACCTGAGGGTGGCACCTTGTCTGAGGTCGGCACCTCACACGGCGGGGCGGGGCCGGGGAGAGGTGCTGGAGGGAGGTTGGTGTCAGCTGGCCCCGCTGGGCCAGTACGGAGCTTTCCGCTTGGTTACGGGGTTATCAGGAAGGGAATGAGACGACAGGGTATCAGGGTATCAGGGTATCAGGGTATCAGGGTATCAGGATATCAGAGTATCAGGGTATCAGGGACAGGGTATCACGAAATGCTGTTCCGCAATACACATTTACTCAGAAATACTATACCGCGCCACACACATTTCTTCTGGTGGAATGTGCCGCGCACACGTATAATTCATATGTATATGCTTCTGGAAGGCCAACGCATCGAGGCCAAGTCCCATTTTTTTTTAAGACAGGTAGGAACTTCAAATGAGAAGGATGTTGTTATTTTGGTTAAATTGGTTCTTGTGTTGCAACTTGAAAGAATGTTGATGCAACTTTGATTCGAAGCCATTTTTAAATATAAAAATGAGTGCATTGTTCACTAAACGGCATTCATTAAAGTGCAATACATTCAATACAAAGTACAATACATTCGTTCAATACATTCATTAAAGACGAATTATTTGTTAAGTGGAAGTTTCAATTTTGGGAAAACCCAGAATCTAACTATAACATTGTGGTCATTACTGAATACCCTCAAAGGCAAATTTTAGGATCCATGGTCCATGGGTCAATTCGTCATATTTAACTACCACACTCAACTACCATACTCACACAAATGCACGTTAATTCATGCCAAAAATGTACAGTTTAGAAGTGGAATACCCCATCGAAGACCTCACTCGCTTCTTTGACCACCTGTAACGTGACCACCTGTTTGACCTGCCTGGGCCCTGCACTGACCCCGTCTGACTTGTCTGACCTGCGTCAACCCGTCTGACCTGTCTGACCTGTCTGACCTGCGTCAACCCGTCTGACTCCATCTGACCCCACCTGCCCTCCTCCTCAGCCAATGAGCGGACCGTGTTGGAGTGCCGGGTGCAGGTCGACCCTCCCGCTGTCGTCACCCGGCTGTGCGACCTGACCCCACCTGACCTCCTCCTCAGCCAATGAGCGGGCCGTATTCGAGTGCCGGGTGCTGGCCGACCCTCCCGCTGTCGTCACCTGGCTGCGCGACAACAAACCGCTGGACGACGCCATGGCCGAGCGGGTCATGATCAGCTCCGATGGAAACAAACACACGCTGAAGCTGCTCGACTGCTCCAAGGGCGACTCTGGACTGTATTGTGCGCGGGCCGCCAGTGACGGAGGCATCGCCGTCTGCTCCGCCCAGCTGGAGGTGGATGAAGGTGAGGTGATGCGATCTGAAACAGGGACGGTTACGGTGATCGACGGCTAGGTTGAGCGGGTAGAACGAAAGGATAGAACGAAGGGATAGAAGGAAGTTATCAAACGCACGAGTAAAACGAAGGGATAGAGTGAACAAATAGAACGAAGGGATAGCGGGAAGAAATATAACTAAGGGATAGAGTGAAGAAATAGAACGAAGGGATACAACGAAATAGAACGAAGGGATGGAACGAAGGAATAGGAGATAGAACAACGATTGAGCAGCGTCTCCTGGGAGCAGTTCGAGGTTAGGAGTCATGTCAGAGTCACATGTGAAAGTCAAGGTCAGGCCACATCCATAGGTCAAGCCCGGTGGAGGCATGGGTCAATGGGCCGTACGTGCTTTGGTTGCGGTCCGGCTGTTCGAGAGTCGTCTGGCTTCAATTCGTAGTAAAGATCTTCGCAGCCTGTTGGTCTGATTTTCTTCTTCAGTACCTACTTCCCCACTCCATCCTATGAGGACGTTTCGTCGAATGTTATGTGCAAATTTATTTTCACTTTCACCACGTCCTTACGATAAGAACAGGCAGGTGGCCTCAAGTATGTTGGATCCGCTGCTGCCGGCTCTTCGCACACCATAGATGATAGACGATGACTGTATTCCCTCTCAGTCAGTTCACTGGTCACAGTGACCGGTGCGGTTACAGCCCGCGGCGGGAGAGGTCACCGCCGCGGTCAGGGTACCTCCTGTTCAGCGGGACAGTTTAACTGCCAGGGGCCCGCCGGCCCGCGGCGGGAGAGGTCACCGCCGCGGTCAGGGTACCTCCTGTTCAGCGGGACAGTTTAGCTACCAGGGGCCCGCCGGCCCGCGGCGGGAGAGGTCACCGCCGCGGTCAGGGTACTCCTGTTCAGCGGGACAGTTTAGCTACCAGGGGCCCGCCGGCCCGCGGCGGGAGAGGTCACCGCCGCGGTCAGGGTACCTCCTGTTCAGCGGGACAGTTTAACTATCAGGGGCCCGCCGGCCCGCTGCAGTCCACAGTCCAGTGCAGTCACGGGAGGGCCTCGCCGGCCCGCTGGCCAGTGGCCACGGGTAGCGCCTCTGGACGCCATGGATTTGATATAAATGGTTATATACTTGCGCATCAAACGGTGAAACTACAACACATGAATTTAGAACTGGTCAGCGCCGGCGCTAGCTGACGATTCTAGCTATCAACATAAGGGTGGATGAAGCCATAGCTATCAACATTGGATGAGTCCGCGGAGGCTGGGAACCGGGGAGGAGTGTGCTGTTTTTGGCCGGAGCTGTCCGCATGGGAACATTCGCAATAGCTGTGGAGTCATGCGGGGGTGGCGGCCGGGACTGACGAAGCCCCTGATCAGCCCCGTGCTGCAGTCGGTGGGGACCGCTCTAGACGCCCACAGACAGACGCTATATTTAGCGAATACCTTGAGAACAAACATCTGCAAATATAACAGGATGTTTATGAGTTGATCTTGTAACGAAGAGGTGGCGCAGTTCGCGGCATTATTCTGGGAAACCATGTGTTATGGCCACTCTTCATCTACAAAAGATCGTCTAGAGCCTTCGGTCAGATCATTACACAAATCACAATGTCTGTTAAATAAATGCATGCCACGACACAAATATACCTTCATTCATTTTGACTTCTGGTCCAAATTAACGACATCGGAAACAGTTTTGATAGGATTGGGTATCCCTCCCCTCCGCTTCGCAATCTCGGTATCCTCCGTGAACCATCCCATTGCCGACCGTTAATCAAAAGACTGAGTACCAGTGCGATCTATTTCACCAGGTGTGCTCCACCACCCCTCCGGCCTCCCCTCTCCCCTCCCCCTCTCCCCACCCCAGTCGATCGGTTGACCTGCAGACTTCACCTATCCGGCCTCCCCTCTCCCCTCCCCCTCTCCCCACCCCAGTCGATCGGTTGACCTGCAGACTTCACCTATCCGGCCTCCCCTCTCCCCTCCCCCTCTCTCCACCCCAGTCCATCGGTTGACCTGCAGACTTCACCTATCCGGCCTCCCCTCTCCCCTCCCCCTCTCTCACCCCAGTCGATCGGTTGACCTGCAGACTTCACCTATCCGGCCTCCCCTCTCCCCTCCCCTCTCTCCACCCCAGTCGATCGGTTGACCTGCAGACTTCACCTATCCGGCCTCCCCTCTCCCCTCCCCCTCTCTCCACCCCAGTCCATCGGTTGACCTGCAGACTTCACCTATCCGGCCTCCCCTCTCCCCTCCCCCTCTCTCACCCCAGTCGATCGGTTGACCTGCAGACTTCACCTATCCGGCCTCCCCTCTCCCCTCCCCCTCTCTCCACCCCAGTCGATCGGTTGACCTGTAGACTTCACCTATCCGGCCTCCCCTCTCCCCTCCCCCTCTCTCCACCCCAGTACATCGGTTGACCTGCAGACTTCACCTATACGGCCTCCCCTCTCCCCTCCCCTTCTCTCCACCCCAGTCCATCGGTTGACCTGCAGACTTCACCTATCCGGCCTCCCCTCTCCCCTCCCCCTCTCCCCACCCCAGTCGATCGGTTGACCTGCAGACTTCACCTATCCGGCCTCCCCTCTCCCCTCCCCCTCTCTCCACCCCAGTCGATCGGTTGACCTGCAGACTTCACCTATCCGGCCTCCCCTCTCCCCTCCCCCTCTCTCCACCCCAGTCCATCGGTTGACCTGCAGACTTCACCTCTCCGGCCTCCCCTCTCCCCTCCCCCTCTCCCCACCCCAGTCGATCGGTTGACCTGCAGACTTCACCTATCCGGACTCCCCTCTCCCCTCCCCCTCTCTCCACCCCAGTCGATCAGTTGACCTGCAGACTTCACCTATCCGGCCCCCTCTCCCCTCCCCCTCTCTCCACCCCAGTCCATCGGTTGACCTGCAGACTTCACCTATCCGGCCTCCCCTCTCACCTCCCCCTCTCTCCACCCCAGTCGATCGGTTGACCTGCAGACTTCACCTCTCCGGCCTCCCCTCTCCCCTCCCCTCTCTCCACCCCAGTCGATCGGTTGACCTGCAGACTTCACCTATCCGGCCTCCCCTCTCCCCTCCCCCTCTCTCCACCCCAGTCCATCGGTTGACCTGCAGACTTCACCTATCCGGCCCGCCAACCGCAACAATGATTGCTCGTTATTCTTTGCATCGGCAGCGGCGTCTTGCATGCCCGCCATCGCTGTTGACTCGAGCCAGCTGGACCGCCCGGCCGGGAAGGACTCAGCGCTGTCAACCAGAAGAGATTTCACACGTCCTGAGGTGTCGAAAGTGGGTGACATCTCCCGGAATAATTGACGAGGATGTATTGATATTGATTCATTAATTCATGCATTGATATTTATTATTCGGTCGTTCCCCTTCCACCATGCATGATACCGCTGCAAAAAACGCCTATCAGTTGTGACGTAAGGAAATGATGATTGACGGGAATGCGAAAATAAAATGTCGGGAATTGAAATGTGCTGCGGGCAGCGCAAAGCCGCAAGTCACAGCTGATGTCTCACCGAAGGAGAAACACTGAAGAGACGCGCGGCGGTGCCGGAGTATGTTTGACAGCATCCGTCAGGACCCTGCCCGCAACCTGAAGTCGCCCCCTCATCGTGTGTCTGATCGTATGATTTGTATGATCGTATGCTGAGCGATTGATGTGATGTCTGTGACTAATGGAAGAGTGGTCAGCAACGGCTCACCACCAGGCATGGTGACAATCGTTGAAGGCTCCATCGATTCCTGCATCGATTGACTTCCACTTCTGTTACGGAAGTGGGACTCATATATTTTGAGAACTTCCGACGTAATTGAAAAATGAACATTACTTTTCCGCCCAATGTCCATGTTTCTGTCCTTTCAGCTATTGAATGGCATCATTGCGAACGTTAGGAATGAAATCAGAGATTGCACATATTGCACCCTCCGATTGCGGTCGTTCAGCTGGCGCAAGCACTTGTCCGAGCTGTCAACGTGAACAAGACGATTAACTTTTCAAACCAGCCACCGCACCACCGACCGACTTAATACTAACACTGACCCAGTCTGCCCCACGTGCCAGAACAATTAGCACGGTTCCCTCGGACGTGTCTGCACACCTGATCTTCCCCCTCCCCGCCTGCCCGCCTGCGCCTGCAGGCTGCAGGGGGTAACAGTCAGGCGATACAGCGCCTTCCGTCAGAGCCGACCCCCAGTTGGACGGCGCCCATGTTTTCCCAAACAATCGGCCGCCACCGGATACCCACGCCTGTCGATGAGCTCTCTGTTCGCCGTTTGAACCTGGCCATTGCAGCGGCAGTCGTGAGGAGCCGGCGGCGCGGGCTGGGTCGGGCCGGGTCGGGACGGACGAGTGCGGCTCGAGGCGGCCTCGAGAGCGGAGCGGAAGCCGAAGCGGACCACCGACGCGGATGAGATCCTCGTGATGAGGTGTGACATCGCGACAGTGTGACACGCGGGCGAGCGACGTGCTGTGACGTAACCTCTGGCGCCGGTCCACTGAACAGTCAACAGCGACCGTCCCGCGTGTGTGCGACTGGTGTCGGATCCGACCCCGCCGGACCGCCCGCGGCCCGGCACCTGTGACCCCGCCTGACCTCAGCCGCCCGCCCGCGGCGGCGGCGGCGGCGGCAGCGCCATGGACGGCGGCAGTTGGCGGGGCGGCGGCGGCGGCGGCGGCGGCGGCGGCGGCGGCGGTGACCGCAGCGCGTCGGAAATGTCGCGCTCCGGCCGCCGGCGGCTCAGCCGCGACTGGGTGCGCCGCGTTCGTCACGACAGCGCAGACGAGACGAGTATCGACTGCTCACTGACCGAGGATGACACCAGTGTCAAGGTCCTGCTCAAGTGCATGGGCTTCCGCGTCGATGAGAAGCGTAAGTGTCCCCGACGACGACGGCGGGCGGGGCGGGGGAGTGTCCTCTCGGTCAGACACGATGGATGTCCTCGGTAGGGAAGGAGAAGGGGATCTTGATAGGCAGGACTGTGTTCGACATGTGAGGACACTGATCAGAGTGACTGTGACTGTTGTGCTTGGAAAGGAAGGAGGATATACCAATGTTCCGGAAGTTGACGTGTGTTTCAGATATGTGTTTTTCTCAAAAGAAGTAGAGCCCAGAGAAGTGGAGGGATGAGGGAATGAGAGTAGGCGGGGTTGTGCCCAAAAGGTGAGGGGCAGGATGATTTTGGCTTGATTATACACAGTTGACAGTTATATGAGTCTGAAGTTAAAATTTGGCTAATTTCCGTACCCAACTTATCGTAACAAGCATGACGCTCCAACGAGTTGTGCCAACTGGCCAACTACTCGCGGCCTTACCTAAGCAGCATTTATCATCCTGGACGCCGGCTATATTTGTACCGACTCGGTGATTGGCCGGCCAGCTGACCTGTCATGTGACCGGTCAGACTGGGTCGGCACCGAGCGGCCGGAGTCTGTTGTCAGCTAGCGCAAAGGGTCCACAGGCTGATGGCTAACGGGTCAACGTGTTAACGGATCAAGCTGGTACCGAACACGGTTTTGTGTTGGTTTTTGCTAACTGCTTGCTCAATGAGTTGTAAGGTGATGAGCCTCACCGAAAATGATGCTTGGGATTTCATGAGCATGATAGCTTGTTGACAAATATTGGCTTTTATCGGTAATGCATGCCAATAACAAAAAAGTGTTCTATCTGAAATATTCGAAATATTCGTTCGATGTTTTTTGACAGACTGAACGCATTTACAAACGTTTATTACGTCATAGCAAAAAAGTTGGCTCAATGATTACAGCTAAGAAACTAAAACTGCGACATGGAATGCTTGTAATGTCAGGTGTCGAAATTATCAACAGTGTCAGTTATTCGTAAACCAACACATTTTTGGGGGCAATGTGCACAGGAGCGTAGGAACGTGAGTGAGGGAGCCAGAGAAACTGTGCTCTCGTCTTGAGGGGAACTCAGTCCCCCATGCGAGATTTCTATACAGATTTGGGCTCCTGTCGTCTTCGCAAATCTGCTGCGCTTTAGGCATTTTTCTCACGAAGTAAAATTGCAGATTTTAGCAAAAATGTCGGCCAAAAAGTGAAGTGGCCACGGCCCACGCGGCCCCCGCGTTCCTACGCCAATGCACGTGCAATACACTGGAAGCGTTTGTGTTGAAATGTAAATGGAGTAAAGAAGTTCGCTTTATTTATGCTCGCTCGATGATGCATGCACTGCCGAGAAGTCTTTCAAGGGCCTCGCCCTTCTACATGCTTGGTTGCCGTATTGGCATCCCCGCTAACCGAAAACTTTGTCTACCGATAACTAATTGATTTTACTCAGTCGGTACGCTCGAAAACAAATATAATTCAACACGATATATATCGTGTTATAAAACAATATATTTGTTGTGACTTATGTATTATGTATGTATTATTATGTATTGATAAACAGTGACGAAAGCTCTTGACGTCTGTCGATCTAAACCCGCGACTTACTGGGGGGTATTTTTTGCCCCCCTCCCGTTATTTTGCAATAACTCCTAAACCAACACCAGTATCGTCACCAATATTGCAGTACCTTATCTCACATCAATTATACACATGTTGGCTAAAGGAAAAAGATGAGGATATGATAGGTCAACCGGGAATGACGTCAGAGTGACGTCATGTTCTTCGGTTTTCGTTGCAAAATAATGGTTTGCGGAAAACGCTGTCAAAGGTACAATGTTTGAGATAAATTAAATTGTCTTAAATCAAATTACTGTAAAAAGACTGGGCTGTGAAACTGCAATATTGGATTTGTGATTTTTTAATTCAAAATTTTTAGAAATCCAATTATTGTTTTAACAAAATTTTCAACAAAAAATCAGAATTATCCAAAAACCGGACTATATGTCATCGAGGCGTGTTCGGTGAATATGTGTACCAAATTTGCAGTCGATATCTTCAAAACCGACTGAGTTATGACCTTTAAATTACAAATATCGACCACCTCTCACAGCATTAGCCGTTTTCACGAAGGATTTTGCGTTTGGGGCGATTGGAGCGTTTGGAGCGTTTGGGGCGTTTGGGGCGATTGGTGCGATTGGGGAGTTTATGGTAAATGGGTCTATAGCTCGTAAGAACCTGGCTTTTCCAGGTGATTTTTGGTATCAATCGCAACTTTATGAATAAATGCATTTTTCTGGAAATTCAATTTGAATCATAACACCATAATTTACTTAAAATTAACAACCTCATCTTAAACTAGCTCTGGTGTTGCCAGACGGCTGGGGTGTTTGTACGACGCCATCTTTATCGAATCCCGGAAGTGGCTGGTTCGGGAAATGGTCATATTTTGCAACGACATGGTTTTCAGGAATAATAGCATATTTCAGTGAAAACTAGATGAATTAGTCCCTTCATATTTTCAGTCATATTCACTTTTGAAAGCAAGGATTAATGATAATTAGCGATTTTGTTTTGATCATTTGTTGTAAGATGACGGGAATGCTGGCTCCGGCTCTGCGCTGGCTCTGCGCAAGCGCCGCCGCCCGGTCACCATGGCGACGGGACGGCCGGTCGCCTGACGTCACGTTGCACACGTGGCTCCGGCGCCGGCCGGCTGGTCACCATGGCAACCAGCCGGTCGGTCGCCTGACGTCACGTTGCGCATGCGCAGAGCCGTGGTCTGCGCCCAGAAATGGCGTCCGTTCGATCTAGAAGCCATTTTTGAGTTTTCAGTACCAGTGGCTGCAGAAAGCCCGCATGTTTCATGGGTTTATAAGTGCCTTTTCTGAGGTCTTTTCAGCTTTTTGTGAGATTCGTCAATTAATCAATTAATCAAATAAAAAACATTTGGTGTGATTCGAAATGCGTAAGGATTGTTCCGGTTTTCGGAAACCAACGAAGTTACCACTCTAAATTGGACGATCTCAGCGGGACGGAGCGACGTTGAATTAAGGTCTGTCTATGCTTTTGACATTTTTTTGCGTTTTTCATCATAATGTTACATTTATTTGCCATTAATATCTTCAGTTTTGCCCTAACTAACTGTCAATTACGTATTGTATTTAATCAAAGCTGATTATGTAGTATACCTTTAGCCTCTTTTGGGGCGTTTTCAGTATGTTTTGTAGAAGGAACTAACACAACCCCAAATTGCCAGATTTGCTCATGAATGTGAATATTCAAAGCAAACTAACGGTACATATTGCATTGTAAGAGCATATACTTATACATTAATTCATAAAATTGTGATTGATACCAAAAATCACCGGAAAAAGCCGTGTTATTACAAGCTATAAACCCATTTACCCCAAACGCCCCAATCACCACAATCGCCCCAAACGCCCCAAACGCAAAATCCTTCGTGAAAATGGCTATTACTATGCATGCAAAATGAATTTCCGTTTTTGCTTTTTACTTCTATTTACATGGAACAAACAATGTTATAAGGTCATTTTTCGCGTTCTAGACGAAAACAAACCCATAAACATGTGTTACAACGCCTAATGACCGCTATCTGCAGTTTGACCTCGTGACCTCAGATGACCTTGACCTGACCCAAGGTCATAAACAGCTTAGAATGGTACTTAGAAGTGTCAGACACACGAATCATACCGACTTATCGAATGCTTATGCGTTTAATATCGCAATTTTGCGCGACAATTCCATCCATCGAGACCTTTTGATACGATCAAACATTTTGTACTTGACCTGACCTTTGACGTCATCGGTGAACCAGAGGTCAACAATATTACGTTTCCCCCGGTACATTTTCCAGGGATATCGAATGCCGTTGGATTTTTTTTACAATCGGTCCAGTAGTTCCGGAGATCAGAGGGAGGGGGGGGGGGGCAAAAAATAGCCCCCAAGTAAGTCGCGTTATGAAATATACCCCAGTAACTCGCAGGTTTAGTGGCACCATCAATCTTAATCCTCGACGGCTACCAGTAAGGCCAAAGAACAACATTTAGCATTGGCATAACTTCTAACTTCGAAGGTTTACTTTTAACCCTAGTCAACTGAGGCGGTGGAGTGAAGCACTACCACTCCGGCGAGGAGCTACCACCATTGGCCACCAATATTGAAATGTATGAATTCAATAAGACTTCGAAATCAAAACTAAAGCAGATATCGATTCAAATGGGAACAGAATGTCGCTTCGGCTCATCCGTGGGCGTGAGATCGTCTTGGAATCTGGGCGAGAGGCGAGAACGCAATAATATTTATTATGAAATTATTTCCATGTATCGACATACTCTTGTTAGAGATTTGAAGGATTCAGTTGGCCATAAACTTCTGTCTCGGCGCTCAGAGGCTACCCTTCGAAATGATGCGCTTGGATACACCTTGAGAAGATAGTGATATATCTAGCTCGTGATGCATGGATGAGTCATGCCGGTGGGTGTGAGGGGTAATTTGGCAGGGCGACATCGTCACTGGAAGCGAGAGTGAAGTGGGTGTCATTTGGCGGAGGACCAGCGATGACTCACTTGTCACCTGAAGGTTGGTGGCCTTGACTGTCACCAGATGACAGACATGTGCAGGAATACAGGGAACAGTCGACTATGGGAAATCGATACCTAACGTTGGGATTGGAAATATAAATAAATGCGGGTTCACATAATAGCAGGAAAACTTTTTGTCGGATGTTTACGAGGACCAAAAGTTCCGAGCGTATTTAAACCCTTCGTTAATGCGGCTACAACGTCTTGAACAAATAGAATATTAATGTTTAGTCTTATCGATTTTATTTGAATGCTTCCTCATGTTCATGCTGACAGCACACAAATGTGGCAACGCATCATTGTTGTTGTTGTATCTGGTCGTAACTATAATTGATGGAACTGGCGTATTCACCAGCAGTTATTGCATCAAGTGTTACATACGCTATGTGAGCTATGAAGAAGCTCACATAAGACTGAAAATCAAACAGAAAATATTGATCTTGCTAAGTCAGGAACGATTAGCAAACGAAGAACGAACGAAACGAAACATTACTTGCATCTTCATTGTGTTTCTATTGGTTGTACTTTTACTGTTGCACATCACTTTTTACTCCCACTTTTATCCTTCCCCTCCCTAATGCAGTTCGCTGTGCGCGGCGCCAAAATGACTCACGCGCCGCACTGCACCATCCTGATCCTTCTATCCACCCTCCGCTTCTACCCGATCACCTCACGTAACATCGCGACGGGCATGTAATAGCCACTGGTACTGTGCGTCACACCGTGTACAATGTACGAGAGAGTGGATGTGCCGGCACGTCTAAAAAAACTCGGGGAAGGACTGTAGACTGCAGATAGGACATTCAGCTGTTAACTAACAGCTGACAACTGCCAACAGCTATCGTCAACAGATGCTAAATGATGGCATGAAATGCCCGAACCTATGCTACGCATTGCTAATGATCAACGACACTGGTTCAATTGAGATGAACAGCTGCACTGCCGAAGCATGCAGCTCGCACATGCCCCTAGCTTTATTTCAAGCGAAATGCTTCTGGAGCCTCTGCTTCCTACACTCTTGTGGAGCTCAATCAGTTCAAGTTAATACTGCTTTTGGGTGAAGCGATATGTAAGGTGGGACGACTCAAAAGATATGAAGGGCACAAATCATAAAACTGCATTCACTGCATGCATTCTTTAAAACAAAATAACACTAAATGCGTGCTCAAATTGAGAGTTAGTGCACGCACGCATCCTGTTCCTGGCTGCAGTGGCCACGTTTCCTGACTGCGGGCCGCGTTCCTCACCGTTCACCGTCACCGCTGCTCGGCTGGGAAGTTAGGACAACAGCACGGGTGACGGATCATGGTTTGTTGTTGGCTGGGGGCCAGCCAACGCGAGGTGCGGTGCCAGAAGGATACACAGACGGTGGTGGCGACCGTGCCCTTGCTATTGCCGTCTGGATGATCCGATGGGAGTCAAGGTCGTAGAAACGTCATGAAGAGTTAGGGGGGGGGGGGGGGGGGGGGGGGGGCAGGGGCCATTTTTGATCTCGTCTTGAGAGAAACCAAACCTCCCTATGCAGGATTTCCTTATGCAGATTTGAGCTCGTCTCGTCTTGGCGAAGCTTTTGCTCTCAATTTTCCCTCATTCAGCAAAACATATAAGCAAAGGTTTTCTCCAAAAAAGTGTGGACCCACTAAGCAACCCTGCAACCCTGTTGGGCCTTGCTGGGAGTGAATCAGCTGATTACTCTTTTTACTGATACATGTGTTTGTTGTGGCTGAATTCAATAGATGCTCATTGCTCGTTCATCGGGCTACAACACCAAAATGATGTGACGAGTTGATGAAAGGAGCACGTTCCGAAAGTCAGCAGCAATTTCGCCAGTTTTGTAGCCAGTCCATAGAGCTGGACGAATGGTTCGGTGTGTTCCATCTAGGCATCTATTCATAATTATTACACCGAGGAACGTTGTATATCTGCAAATCTATCTTACTATTTAATAAGCGTCTGTCTGTCTGTCTGTCTATCCGGAACGAATTTAACGAAGTAAAGCGGCAGTTCTACATTGCAGTACCACATTGCTATAAGCACGAGATGCACGTGATGTTAAGGTTTTCAAACGAGTTTACGGATACTACCGAGTGGTGTATAATTCGTACATTTCCGACGCATTTGATACGATAGTTTTAGACAGTTTTAGGTTGTGCAGTTTTGGGCGAAAGTTTGTGCTGTAACTAACATAGAAGGAGGTGTAAAGAAAAAAAAATACCGTAAAAAAACAGTTTACGGATACGAGTTTTACATCTCTTCACTCCAGTCGAAAGCCAATCAGATCCGGCCACGGATACTACAGTGTCACAACCAATGAGAAGCAACCACGGAATCACTGCGAAACGAAGGTCATCGACATAGGGTACAGCATATATCAATGAACATATACGCTAAGCCGGGGTGGAGTTTTCACAGGTTTAACGGGTGTATAACGGGTGCCATAGGTGTTCCACGGGTATAATGGGTGAGTGCCGGCTATAACGGGTTTATCGCGTGTCCCACAGGGGCACAACGGGTACTACGGGTGTATGTCGGGCACCGTAGGTTTTTGGCGGGTACCTCGGGTGTATGACGGGTACAAAAACGTATTATAGGTACGACAGGTGCCACGGGTAGTACGGGTTATCAATCCCTAATCGCCTACCACTGGCTTGCACCACCACTTGACACCAGTAATCGCCCAGCGGAGCGGACGGGTTAGCACTAGTTATTAGTTATTAATATGCTAGTACGATTGTAATTGTGGCTTGTTCCCTGACCTGCTAACATAGAAGGAGGTGTAAAGAAGAAAAAAATACCGTAAAAAACAGTTTACGGATACGAGTTTTACATCGCTTCACTCCAGTCGAAAGCCAATCAGATCCGACTATTATGTACATAGAACCGGGCACACGGCTAAAAGGCTTCCTTTGGTAGGGATATTCTGTTGAGCGCAACGCAACCTAAATAACCAGTTTCGAACACAATGAGGGCATTATATGGTCTATGGACGTATCGATGCCAGCTGTTGTGTGACTATAGGAGTAAGGGAGTAAGTGTTCTCTTCGACAGTGTAAACAAAAGCAACACTGCTGCCCACTACGTGTGCAGCACACTGGCATTCCTACGCGCTGCATAACTGCGTACTGCCTGCCGCTGTTACATTGTATCCACACCTGAACCCGCCGGGCTGGACAGGTCAGTCGGAGCCGGGCTGGGCAGGTCAGGGGGCCCGCCGGGCTGGACAGGTCAGGGGGCCCGCCGGGCTGGGCAGGTCAGGGAGCCCGCCGGGCTGGGCAGGTCAGGGGGCCCGCCGGGCTGGGCAGGTCAGGGAGCCCGCCGGGCTGGGCAGGTCAGGGAGCCCGCCGGGCTGGGCAGGTCAGGGAGCCCGCCGGGCTGGGCAGGTCAGGGGGCCCGCCGGGCTGGGCAGGTCAGGGGGCCCGCCGGGCTGGACAGGATAGGGAGCTCGCCGGGCTGGGCAGGTCAGGGGGCCCGCCGGGCTGGGCAGGTCAGGGAGCCCGCCGGGCTGGGCAGGTCAGGGAGCTCGCCGGGCTGGGCAGGTCAGGGAGCCCGCCGGGCTGGGCAGGTCACTCGGAGTCGGGCCGACCCGGGCCGAGCTGGCAGTATTTATACCTGGCGGCCCTGTGTTTATGCCTGAGCACGGCGCGGGTCGCGACCACCGCCGGCCGCACCCCCGACCCCCTGCCCTTACGACCGTGCCAGCCAGCGGCGGCGGAAACTGCCCGACCTCCGGCCGCAGTCAGCTGATATTGTCAGACTGAGGTTAGCTGAACAGTCAGCTGATGGTAGCCGAGGTCAATCTGGTCGCCGGCAGTGGCACAGTTACCCCGTTTACATGAGTCAAAGCTTACGGAAAATTTACATCAAATTCGGTGAAAGTTAGTTTCGTTTCCGGGTTTCAAGCGCTGCCAAATTTACGGAGATCTTTAGGTAAATTTCCGTTCCCATGATGGGAAATTTACGTTTGGGTCGTCATTTTCACCACTATAAACGAAAGTTTGAGGTCTTTAGATCTAAAACATGAAATGTTGATATTTTTCGTATTCAAATAGTTAATGTTGTGTTAGAAGTGGCATATTTTTTTTTAAGGAAGAAAAAACTATGTAATGCTCATTGCGATCGTATCAATTATAAGCGGCCATTTTACCTTACCTTCAAGTTTCAACCTAACAATTTTCCCTTCACCAACAACCTTTCTACTAATGAATACAATCTGCGACACAAATGTCTCGTGTACGACGGCGTACCCACATACTTACGTAAATTTGGCAGCACTCGCGGAAAGGAAAATGACGTTCCTCGGAACGGAATTTCCCTATTAGCTCATGTAAACGGGGGTGAATAAATGGAAATTTACGAACCGGAAACTTACGTTAATCTCATGGTCAGCTGATGTAACGTCAGCTGATGTAAGTAAGTGATGTAAGTGATGAAAAATAAGCTAGCGTTAGTTATGCGTAAACAATAAAGCAGAAGGAATTAACAGCTGATCACCTTGGGAATTGAGGTTGATACCGAATGGAAACGACGACTGACTCAGCTCTGGAGTCAGCTCGGTGGAGGGCTCGGTCAGCTGTCTGCTCGGTGGAGTCTGCTCGGTGGAGTCAGCTCGATGGAGTCAGCTCGGTGGAGTCAGCTCGGTGGAGTCTGCTCGGTGGAGTCTGATCGGTGGAGTCAGCTCGGTGGAGTCAGTTCGGTGTAGTCAGCTCGGTGGAGGCCTCGGTCAGCTGTCTGCTCGGTGGAGTCTGCTCGGTGGAGACAGTTCGGTGGGGTCAGCTCGGTGGAGGGTTCGGTCAGCTGTCTGCTCGGTGGAGTCAGCTCGGTGGAGGGCTCGGTCAGCTGTCTGCTCGGTCAGCTGTCTGCTCGGTGGAGTCAGCTCGGTGGAGGGGTTTAGTCTGGTTGGCCTCTGCTCGTCTTCCTGTTTCGTTCTCGGCCAGCCAGAATTGAACATTTGTCAACCGATGACTACGTCCAGAAATGTTCCACATCCACGACCACCTGGAATGTTGCGTCCGCTCTTGTCGGTTAGATGAGCTTAATGGAGGAGATCACTGATATCTGACTTCAATACATGGATCGATTTCTCCACGGCTCCTGTTGTGATTGATAAATCGTACCTTGCATAAATAGTCCCACAAATGGTACAGGATTGAATTGATTTCCTTATAATCAATGTGCAGTAGTATCAATATATTACTGATTTGCATGTAGCAATTCTGGGAAGCTTGGTGACATTTGTCAGCTGGATACTGTTGTGAAATATCTAAAACAACTTATATTCCTTACGTAACTGTACCTAGTATGAGAACAGTCAAAAAATTGAGAGGATAATAAATTGAGAGGATATGTTTCAATTGATTTGCCTGTGCATGCTACGCTATTGGTCTAATTTGATTTGTCCTGAAAGAGAGGAACGGTCCGCCGTGTCTACAATGTCTGTCTTGTCTGCCCCACACACTGGTTCTGTGTCGCACCTAGTGTTGTGTCTGCAGCCAGGGCGCTAACCCCACCCCCCCCCCCTCCATGTGTCTGGTCACCAGCTGACCCTTCCCTGTCGTGTGTCCGCAGTCACCGAGGAGGAGCGACGCCAGCGTCGGGAGCAGCACTTGCCGCACTTCGTTATTCGACTCAAGGACACCGAGATTCTGGAACGGGCCTCAGTTGTGTTCATGGTCAAGGCCGAGGGACAGCCGGAACCTTCTATCGAATTGTGAGTACCCACTGACGGATCCACGTGAGGGGGGGGGCACTAGGGTATTGGTCCCAATTCCAAAACGCCGATATTCATAGGCGTAACCACCTTCCGAAAGTAGGTGGGGACGGAGGCACTTTGAAGTCGATTATTTCCATGCAACGCCCATAGGCGTAATGCTAAAATCCGAAAATGTTACTGGGGACTGCTCCCCAGTAACCCCAGTGGTGGTTACGCGCCTGCCGATATTATATTGAAAACTAACACATTTCCTGAATTAAAAGAAAATCAAAGCAGATTTTGCTAAAGGTTTGCTTCAAATGAGGTTAGCTTTAAATGAGTTCTTAATGTACAAGATAGAAAAATCCGATGCTCTCTTTAAAATCGTGTGAGGACTTCTGAGTTTTGTCCCCCAAACCAACTTTTTTTTGGGCGTCCTGGAATCGCCCTTGTAACTACCGCGATACCTGAGTATCCAATGCCTTCCTGAGTCGCGCGTGTCTTCGTCGAGACCAACACTGAGTGATGGGGTGTGTTCGCCGTCAGGCTCGCTGATTCTGCCGGGGTAGACAGCGTGACGACGGGACTGGCGTTGTTTATCACGGGTGTAAATGTTTACCACTGCCAGAGTTGTGTTGTGTATGGTGGTGTAGTCTTGAACTGTCGAGGATAGATGCAGATGTCTGGTAAGGTCTGTGAGACGAGACGTATTTCTCCGACAATAATACATCAGACCGACTTACCTGATTGCCTCTGACAAATGGCCATGCTGTTTATATTTGCGGCTTAAGAAAAATGGAGTAACGCATCATTTTTCTTGCATTGCGTTGAAGTCACATTATCAAAGTTCATATAGTTCGTTTAACCCTATTTGTAACGGGGGGCGGATTCCGCCCCCCCCCCCTCATGTTTTTCGCAGATATCTCCCGAACGGCTGGGAGCAGGCCCATGCAATTTTGGGACTTTTCATAGAATTGAACTCCGCATTTGGAGTCAAAATTTTGAGATCTTAACCTGAACAGAGGCGGTTCCAGGGCACAGTTTTGGGTGGGTTCGGAGGCGACATTTGGCGATAATACGGAAATGAGATAATCACGGTTTCTTCCTAACTGCATCAAGTATGAAGGAGTTACATCGGCTTACGGTGATTGCAACAGGTGCAAATTAGTTTATGTTAATGCAATATCATACAAATTGCATGGCAGAGGCGGTTTCAGGGGGCTTGAAAGGGGGGGGGGGTCCAGGAAGTATTCAATGCTTGGCGGGAAGCCAATAGAGCAATGTAAGGAGCATTTATAGCTATCAAGATGTAAAAGATAGCTTCTGCTTCCATTATTTGCATAATTTATTACATATAGAGTTTCAGGGGCGTGTTCAGGAACATGAAAAGGGGGGTGACTGGCATGGTGATGACGATATGCCAGCGATAACGGCGCAATATACGTTTAGCTTATAATAATATATGCACATATGAGACCAGAAAAGGGAATAAAGTCATTTTTTTGCAGAGGCGCGCTCAGGAATGGAAGAAAGGGGGTCATATTATAGCAAGGAAACTAAGAGGCATGGGCGTACAATGACATAACATACTGCAGTTTTCGGATGAAACACGCAACACAGGCTACTCTACGAAGGATTATAAGATAATAGGCGAGTCCAGGTAGGGTAAAAAGGGGGGTAAACAATGTTAATTGAAGTTGTAAGTGAAATAGTCACTGTTGACTAGTTAGTATCATAATAGCGGATAATATACTTATCAAAAGGTCTTGCACCGCCCCAGTTTGGATCCTAGATACGCCTATGATGAAGTACAACATGCAAAAAGGAACTTTTTACGATCAGTAACATATTTATAGTGCTGGGTAGCAACTTGTCTGCGGTTAATACTTTTTCCCAATTTTACCCCCCCCCCTTTTCACTAACCTGGTACCGCATATGGCAAAAAAATATGATTTATAACTGTTTTTCTAATGTCTCAATCACATACCATTTCATTTATAAAAAACATCAAAAAATGGTTTTATTACGCATTTACTTCACCCCATATTGAGTGACCTGCACACGCCTATGATTTTTGAATTTTCAAATGTCACCGTCATATATCAATTTCCAATTCAACCTCTATCGATTCCTATTAGTTGTGTTAATATCGGTCGATAAACATGAAAGCTATGTTGGATCGAAAATACCACTAAAATTTGTAGTTTTTGCCCCCCTGTTGCCCCCTATCCCGAATTTATATTTGTTTATTATTTATAAATGTAGATCGTGTTGAGGGAACCAAACACCGTTTCATTTTTGAAAATCGGACGGGTAGATCTCGAGATCTCCGGGGGGGGGGGGCGGAATCCGCCCCCCCCCCCCCCCTGTTACAAATAGGGGTAGCCAGGAGCCTGTTACAAATAGGGTTAATTATCTTAACTGATACGTGAAACATCTGTAGCTGTGTTACTTCCTGGCTGTCTTGAACTTGGCTGTCCTGAACTTGACTGTGCTGAACTTAGGCATCATTCTAACATGTGTACCACGGCTGATTGGCCCTCCTCTGACCTCATTAAGCAGACCTGACCTCGATTAACCACATCACGGTAATCTGACCTCGATTGATATCACACTAACCTGACCTTACTGCTGACCTAACATCGGTGTCCGGATCTTGGCTGACCTAGCCTCGACTACTAACTTGACCTCGTTTTGCACTTCCCACTTGACCTAACCTCGACATCTGACCTCGCTTGACCTGACCATTGACCCGACCCGATTTGACCGTCAGTTTCAAGAACGACGTGCCATTGGCACAGGACGACCGAGTCTCTCTGACCCGCGACACGAGCGGAGCGTACGAGATGCAGATCCACCACGTCTCCAAGGCGGACGCCGGCCTCTACAAGTGCGTGGCCACCAACAGCACCGGGGAGGAGGAGTGTCATGGCCACATTACCGTCACAGGTCAGTCGACACACCACCCCTGGCAGGGAGAGGCGTGACATGTCAAAATGGGACACGTGATAGTCGAGCAGAATTGGCCCTCTACTTGTCTTTCTAGCAGTGATCTGTGATCGTTCACGGTAGTCGTCCGATTTATAGTTTATTTTCTTTTGGTTAACCCTTGTGATCGCTGTCCATTATTTTATATTGCGATATGTATAGTGAGTGAATCCGGATGATGTTAATGTGTATTTTGTTTCTCATATGGACCGAATAGGTTAGTTATGTATTACTTACTGACCTTGTGCAATAGCTTTCTAATGACAGTTAACTAGTGGTTTGTCACATTTTCATTAATATACGTCTAACAAAATCTGATCCAAACTTAATTAACCCGTTTAAAGCCATACCATGCCCCCTCACTGGTGACCCCACGCTAAACCCCGCCCCCGCCGCCGCCGCCGCCGCCGCCGCCGCCGCCGCCGTCACTTCAGACCCGGAGGCCGCTGACGCCCGTTCCAGGGCGGCTGGCACTGACGAGGCAGCGCGGAAGGGGCGCCGTGACCGTACGGATCGTACGGATGGGGCGGGAGGGACCGGAGGTAACGCAGTGGGACTCGGGGATTTGCAGTGGTATCCTCGCAGTGTGTCACCCCCGCAGAGTGACGTCCCCGCAGGTTGATGTTGTCTACATTGGAACAGGTCTACACGATGTCTGTCCACATTGTGCGACAATAGCCACGCTGTTGTGTGGATGCACATGAATGTCAATCCAACACAATATATACAATACAGGGGGCTGTCCCCATCGCAGCAACCACCAAATATGCTTTTGTAGCGCTTCTGCTTTTATAGTCTGTATTAGTGCCGTTCCAGTACGCAACATGATGGCGATTGCTGATAGCTTATCGTTGGTGGCTGGAGACACGTTTTCTTGTGAAGTCGAATGCTATTGTTTCGTCATTGCTACTTTAATTTTTCCAGCCGACAATATTCCATGGTTGCAGTGTCTGGTGATGTCTCGTTAGCTCTATGACCCGCTGCGGTGATGCGCTGCTCCTGTATCATGTAGAGTGTTACCATTTGAAGTGTTACCATTTGAACGATTCAGTCGCAATATCGGCTTTGTTGTCGGAGTAACTGTGGCTCATGGAACCGGACCGTTCGACGTAGTAGAATGCTGCTGTATCCGGGTACCATAGGTTTTAGCACCGCCAGCCATCGAAACAAAATATATCGAGCATCGGCGCAGTGCAGTGCCACGGGGCACCTGGGCACTGGGATTTCCGTAATGCATGAGAGAGTGGACTTTACGTCCATGACGTAGGCAATAACAGTAGGTCTATCGAATATTACGCGAAGCTTTTACTTTGTAGATGTACAGACAGAATGGGAGTTGCCGCTCGCCTTCTGATATTTTTTAATTAAACGCATGACTGGCGAAATTGGTCGTTTCTTTTCAGGCGCCTGTTGTGTTGGGACAAATATACAGGATTGTTTTAGGGTGTTAAATGCGATTCTGAAGAAATAACAGAGATATATAGCGCATATCATGCGACAATAGCAAGTGCTCATCTCCTAGGAGCACGCATCCTGTTTCCGTGTCCCGATTCTAGCGTGCCGTCGTGGAGATCTTTGATGTGTTTGTGATGTGTCAACAGACGACGACACAGCGGTGTTCAGCCTGCTGGACAGGCAGCAGGAGATTCAGGACGCCGACAACACCAACTTCACCTGGTTCAAGGATGGAGAGGAGTTCGACCCCGCCGAGAGGTTCAAGGTCCTCTTCAAGGTCAGTATAAGGCCGCCGAGTGGGTCAAAGTCCCATTCATTGTCAGTGCAAGACAACTTGGTTAGCCGTTCATTATGTGTGGTTAGTTCAGGGAGCTGCTCATGTAATGCTATAAATTAGTTAGGGTTATAGCTCATAATGTGACAGATATATGCATTATCCCTCCATAGCTGCACTACAAAATAGGCAGATACAATTATGCAAATTTTACGCAGTTAAACATATGATTGTGATAATGTGTTCCAATTGCTGAACGTGTTTTAGCTCACATGTGGACACAATTTTAGCTCCTTCGTGATCTTGTTGATAGTTTTTTTTTCGTTTTAGGAAAATATGTTTGCTTCAGAGCGACTACCATCACAGGGGCGTTCCACCCTGGGGACATTCTTCTTGAAATGCTCCTTTCCCAAGACACCCACCCTGACACTCCATTTTCCTCAGGACAAGAAGGACACACTGACCCGTCCTCCTCCACTACTCCCAGCCACCCTGTCGGGTTAACATGTCACCCCGTGTGTTCCTCAGGACACACTGGCCCGTCCTCCTTCCACTACTTCCAGTCCCCCTGTCGTGTTAACATGTCACCCCGTGTTTTCCCAGGACGAGGAGGACACGCTGGCGCTGGTGTTCCAGCATGTGTCGCCGGACGACGCCGGCATGTACACGTGTGTGGCGGCCACCGAGAGCGGTCGCATCTCCTGCTCGGCCGAGCTCACCGTTCAGGGTCAGTTCCCGACAGAAGTCACTGTGACGACGTGGCGTATACTGTGTGTTCGATGCGTCTCCGAGGTTTGAGAAAATACGGGGGATTGGGATTGGGGATTGGTATAGAAAACGTCAGGTCAGTGGATTGGGCTGGTCAACCTGGAGGATATATTTAAAAGACCTGCGCTTCATATTTGGAGGTGTAGAATGCGTGTAGATTTCAGAAAGCGTGGAAAAAAAATCGATCTTTCTTTCCAGCATGCTACCGTTACCCACCGATGTCAGGAATATTTGGATAACGAGTTTTTTGGTCACTGTTAGTATCATTGGGTCGTCACAGTACCTGAATGATGAGTCCTATCGTTGATTTAAAACATCTGTTTGTTGTGCTGTTCGGGCTCGCCTGGCCCAGCTACGGAATTCACCCGGGTCGCCCTAAGCCGCGGCTATATGTATACTGTGCCGCCAGACTTCGGTGCGCTGCGGTACAGCATACCCACTTTGGTGCGCTGCGGTACAGCATATACCCTGACGAATTCCGTACATGCACATCATTCTGAGTGTCGTGTTGTATCTCCAAAGTAGCTTATCTGCTCATTGTGTTACTTATTTTTTTGCAGTTAGAGCAATTATGTCGATCTGGTTTAAAGCAAGTCTTTATATTTAAACTTCAGAACTGTTCACATTCTCGTGTTGAATGAGACTATGTCAAACGTTTTGTGCAATTCTCATAACTTATATCACTCGGTATTATCATTCATTAGTAGATAGCTCAGCACTCTTTTTACTTTAGTAGTTTAGTGGCTATATTCTTAGCGCTTGAATTATCTTCAGCAGCCCATATTTCCGAGTTGATTTCGAACGACACTTCGCACCCATATTTAGCGCCGCAAACGGGTTTCTTTGCCTGCTCATCTGTTCAAAGCTTTATCATATGCCTTCTAGACTTCTATTGATGATCAATTGCTTGAATTTAGTTACATTTTTATTTAGTATTGGCTTATTGCTTAATTACAGAGCAGACTGCCAAATTTTTATCTGCTGGCTTTTTAAAATACTTCTTTAACAATCTCTTCTCGGTTACTAACCCGCGAATTGTTGTAAACATACTTCAGCGAACACGCAAATTTCAGCGCGTTTACGGAAGAGAGACGCTCACGACTCTCTGGACACGATAAACGAGCTGGAGTATGAAGGCAAGAGTTAACAAATGTCCGAGTACACAGTAGAAAGATTAAGTACTAAAAGTTAAGCTGGAATGCCGTTGCTTTCAAAACAGATTGTGATACTGTCCACGCTTCACAAACAAAGCGAATGGTTGGAATGACTTTCAGCTTTCTCTCAACCTTTCACTTTTAACTTTTCAAGTACTGTCAACATCAATATTCGTGTAAACACCACGTCATACTGCGTTACTCTCCTAATATCACTAATCGCATAACATGTGTCAAAATATGGTAACCGAAACCCTCTTAATGTGTTTAAACATGTTTACACATACTTAATATACTCGAAAATTTGGACCTTACGAGAATGATAACGTGACTACAATTTATGTGATAAAATTAGTCCTTGATAGCACAAGATGCAAATTGCGCAACAAAATAAATATTCCGGATACATCGATGCATAGCAACCGGTATCTAACATTTAAACCCATATTTTATCATTTAATTTAGATAAGTTCCGTCTTGTCTCGTATCGGAATAATATTATTGTAATTGGGTCGATTTGATAAATTAATTCACGCCACGCTGAACATGTAGCCGTCGTTTATGCATTGGTCGAAGCTGCCACTTTGGAACGTCCAAGCTTTGGGAGTAGCCTGATGATATAATGATTCATATTATTTTATTTTAGCAAATCGTAAGTAACAATTGGCCAAATTCCCTAGCTTTGTCGAAATGGTCCTCAATACAACTATATCGTAAAATCCTTGCTCATTGAATTATTTACTTACCCTTAAATGTAGTGTTGATGCGTCCTTTATCTGGCAGATGTAATATATGCGCCGGAAGGATCAGGTAAATGAATAACCTGCAAATAAATGGGTGTCAATGTTTGACAAATGAACATTTAACACACTTCGAGGAGTTGACACATGCTTCAGCATAAACAATGGTTAAACGGAAACAATGGTTAAAGCGGACACGGGTGAAGATTCATGAACATTTAACAGTCCTCTCCTCTCTGAGGAGAGTGGCTCCGATCTAAACGGCTGAATTCCCGAGTGATGAGCTTCCACACTTAAACAGTACTTAAACGAACAACGGATAAGTATTCAAGATATATTTAACAGTTCTGTTCTCTCTGAGAACGGTGGCTACACCATAAACGGCTGATTCGTGTTGATTTGAGTGATCTGAGTTTCGAACACGGGTCACAAACCTGTGCTTCTTCGCAGACTGTCCTTTACGTGTGATGTGTCAGTGGTGCGCTGGGTGTCTCTACTGCTTGACTGAAAATGCTGCTGAAGTGTGTTGGTGGTGGTGGGGGGTAACCTGATCTGAAGCTCTGAGGCTGTCAGAGTGGGCCTGAAAACCAGCTGACCTGTCACCGAACGAGCCAGCTGAGCTCTAACATACCGCTTTTGAGCGTGATGAGACCCGCACAGTAGTCAGAGGCGGGATCCGAGTTAGGTCTTATTGATTGTGTGTCGGTTTGTTTGTCTCTGAGAGCTGTACATAGCTGCTCAAATCGGTTTGAGGTGAGTTCTGCTTGAGTCATGGCATTAATAGTTTACGGACTGTGCATAACCAAGCGTCAGAAGATGGCATTGGATGATGTAGCATGGACGTCAGGTAAGAGGAAAATGTCGCGGATAAGCTTGTCAACTCCCGAAGCTGAGTGTGCTGCAGATCCGCCCCCGTGCCTGAATAGCTACTGCACCGGGAAACATATGAGTACTGCGGTACAGTCTACTTTTGCGCGGTGGGCATTCTGCTGGTTCAAACAATGTTGTCTTACGTTTTGTAATGCTTTCCCTTAGATAAAGGATGCCTTTAGATTCTTAGAATCCTTTAGATCCCACACCCGTGCTGACCCAACCTGTACCTATCCTGCTTGTACCCGAGCAGAGTGCGCTTGTACCCCGCCTGTGCCCATGTTGAACCCGCCCGTACTCCGTGCTGACCCCACCCGTACTCCGTGCTGACCCCGCCCGTACTCCGTGCTGACCCTGCCCGTACTCCGTGCTGACCCCACCCGTACCGGCCGCAGGCGGCGTGAAGCAGCTGCCGATGGAGCCGGAGGCGCCCAGCATTATCGACGGACTCCAGAAGACGGAGGTCAGCGCCGGAGGCTCGGCCATGCTCGAGTGCAAGATCAAAGGCTACCCGGCCGTCAACGTTACCTGGTGAGAGACACGTGCTCTGGGAAGAAGTTACATGGTGAGAGGCACACGCCCTTGACAGAAGGCAACTGAACAGAGGAGTGTGGAGTACGCACAGTGAAACGTATTTCCTCCTGTTTGTGGAATATCAAGTCGCCTATACTCGTGCTGTTATGATGCACCGGTATACGTGTGAAATTGCATTGTGCATTGTGCAGTTATGGTGCACCCGATGTATGTTCATCGTGGACTCGTTGGCTACTGGGTGTTCCGCATTTTACTCCAAGACGGCTCAAGTACCTTGTTTAGACCCTAATTGATGTCCACCAAGATTGAGCTCCAGTCCAGCTCCAGGTCCCCCGTAGCTGCGTCTGACGGAGCTTCCAATCCCTCTCGGCCGCCGCTCTGACCCAATCCTCATCTCTTCCCGCTGGACTTCACCCGCCCTCCACCTCTCCCTACCGTTCTAACCCCCCCCCCCCCACCCACCCTCCCCCTCTTCTCCTGTCCACAGGACCCTGAACGGGGAGGAGATCAAACCCGGCGACCGGTTCCGGATGCTGTTCGAGGACAGCGAGACGGTGGCGCTCATCATCAAAAACGTCACCGAGGCGGACGCCGGCAAAATCCAGGTGGTGGCCAGGAACGACCTCGGCGCGTGCATGTCCGAGGCGGAGCTCGTCATCAAGGGTAAGGCTCAAATGCCTCGAATATGCCGGTTCTCATGCTGTCGATGATGATTATTTTGTGCATATTACGATTGATGTTGGTGAGCGAGATACAGGTAATTGTAAAATTGTCTAATGTGTCCAGTGCGACCAATTGTGATACATTTACAATACAGTTAATGTTTACATCTATATTTATGTTACTTATCGTATTTATTTGTGTTAAAAAGTTAATTATACCTTTGGTATACAATTAGAACCTAACGATTTGTGTCGTATCCACAAACTGATTGCTATTCACCTTAAACATTAAGCTGGTTTTAGTTTTCCTTCGTTAAAAAACGACTGTTCGATGCCGATAAATCGATTATTTTATTATTATTTTACGTCACAGGCCCGCCTAAGTTCCGGCAGAAGATTCAGGACGTGGCTATCATGGTTGACGATGCTGTAAGAATAGAAGTGGACATCGACGGCACTCCGAAGCCAGAGGTCAAATGGTGAGTGACGTCACGCAGAAACACAAACGAAACACGTGCCTATCCAGCGATAGCATCCGCCGAGATGTGCGCCACTGCACTGGTGCTTTACTTGAAATCGGCAGCTGAAGGCTGCTGGCAGTGCTCAGGCCTGTGCCATGTGGTGGCCCTGGGTAGTGAGTCACAAATGAACTGTGATGGATGAATCAGGGCCTGTGCCGGCCGCATTCCCTGGTGGAAACCCCCACCCACGCTGTGATGCTTCTGGCAGCGAAATGGCGAGCTCGGGTGTATTCACGTGGGAGTGGGGGAGGTTTATTTGGAAAAGCTCAGGTCAGAATAATCAACCACTGATCGAGTCAGCCAGACTGCGTAGGCTGGTATAGCCGTGGCGCACAAGCACACGGAATCTCATTTTGATTTGATCGTCTGGAAGTGGGGTGATGTTTCTTCGGGAGACTCGACTGGTTTTCCGCTTGTGACCGTCTTCTTTTTCAACGTTACTTGTATTTTATTTTTAAAACAAACTAAATACATTGCAATGTATGCATTCATGCATTCACTAATAACAGATTTCTTTCCATTCTCGCAGTCGTCACTCCTTCCTTTAAAGAGAGTTGGCACTTCGTTGACGGCTTTCTTCGCAAATATCACCACGCATCGCGTCACTTACCACACTTCCACCACCATGATGACACCTAGCCATCTGATCTATCATGATCACGGATACCCCTCCTGAGCGGTACGATACCCCCGCTCTAACCCTTTTCCCAGCACCACCGTCTACCCCCCCCCCCCCCCTCCGTGTCACAGGTACAAGGACGGTCAGAAAATGACCGAGTCGGACCGGCTCCGTCTGGTGGAGGAGTCAGAGACCAGGCACGTGCTGCTGATCGACAGGATGACGCTGACCGACGCCGGATCGTACTCCATCGTGGCCAGCAACACCATGGGACAGGTGAAGGCGGGGCTTGTCCACGGGTCTCAGAGCGTTATTGGGCGGCCTTTGGACAACATGTCCTATGGATATTTTTGCATCATTAATGTTCAGGACTCATCTGCCTATCGGATACTTGATTAGCAATGATGAAGCAATGCCTTCTGATCAACAATGACCACGGATACCCCTACTGATTGCTGCAGCAGTATATGTTTCGTTTTACACTGCGCCACCCGGTCTGATGCATTGAACACCACCTGTGCGCAGATGTCCGACTTCTGGAAGGTCACAGCCCAGGCTCCGCCCAAGTTTACCAAACAGCTGCTCCGGGAGTGTGTCAAGGGGCAACAAGAGAGCGCCTCGCTCGAGGTCAAGGTCCAGGGCAGTCCAGTGCCCAAGGTCAAATGGTACGTTTAGCTTTGTCGGAATTGGTGAGACAGTCGCCTTGTAACAGTTATGTTGTCTCATTTCAAACGGTTCGTGTTAGCGGTAGCATAGATAACTGTATGGTAACTATAGTTACGTTGCGTTAACTGTAGTAACTGTAATAACTGTAGTTACGTACAGTTATCTATGGTGGTAGGTAAACTATGTTTATTTAAGCTATGTATTATGCTGTTTCACGAGTGGGGTGAAACTTTTAACTTAAACTTAAGCATTTATAGGTTTGGCAAAGTGATTCTTACAGGTTTTGCTCGATATTTGCAAGTTTCGTTCAACATGCTATTTCCCATGACTAACCAGGTTCCACCTCAACGTCAGTGAGCGCATTTAACGCAACGCTGATCCCACTGCAACTGATGAATCGCAACAGCTACTGCTCCATCATGATGACGGATACCCCTTCTGAGATACCACTAAGCTCCCCATTCCTCCCGCGCCGACCCCTCCCCTTCTCACCCCCCCCCCCCCGCCCCGCCCCCTCAGGTACAAGGGCGGTGAAGAGATCACCGTGGATGGTCGGCATTACTCTGTGGAGAATGACGGCCACATCTACACGTTGACGGTCAGCGGGCTGACGCGCACCGACAGCGGACAGTACACCTGCCGCATCACAAACGAGTTCGGACAGGACGAGGTAGGTGGCTCAGGGGCTGAGTTCAGTGGGCTCAGCCTGAGACAGGAGGGGACATACGATATGTTGCTTATCAAGCGGTGCATAGTATCATTGGGAAAGGTGCTAAAATATTGCACGGCATTTCCTGAATACCATCGAACGTTGCATTGCGTAACACAGGCTGTGCCATAGGACATTGCGTAACATTCCACGAATATCATTGTCATGAGTGTCACATATGAATGACTCAATGGATTTACTCGACACAAACATTCAAAACACACATCTGTAATGAATGCTTTGGGTCAGTTCCTGTTTTTGTTTTATGGCAGACTTCCACCATCTTACCGCATTGCCCACTTCCTTTGTTGATTCTCGCTCTACTGTTTTCGTCACACCTTTTACGGTACACATTCTTTGTTATTCTCGCAAACACAATTAACATGTGCCTGTGTCATTACTCGTCCTCCGCTACCGCGTCGCTACCGTGTCGCTACCCAAGTCACTGCGCCTCTCATCCGTGGGAGTTTGACGCCAATTCCGTTTCTGTGTGATGTCACAGACCTCGTGCCAGCTGCACGTGAAGTGTGCTCCGGAAATCAACAGCGGCCTGGGAGACATGGACGTGCACGAGGGGGAGCCTTTCACTCTGGAGATAGAGGCCACCGGCTACCCCGTGCCCGTCGTCAAATGGTCAGTGAGGACGCGCGAGCCAGCCAGTGAGGACGCGCGAGCTAGCCAGCGAGGAACGCTCGAACTGGGGAGGGCTGATGGAAGGATTTCTGAAAAAAGTAGCTAGGACTGAAGTTGATCATTAGTTTTCCAGGCACGGTCGTTATTGGCGGTGCATACGGTCCAATCACGGCTCACGCTGTTTTTCAACAATAAGCAGAATATACTAGCATCGGGTTGTACACATTTCCAGACGCTAGGTCTCGATTCGTGCAGTAATGTTTTTTTCAGCATGGCTGCAGCAACCTTTGTTCTGGATTTTCAACAGTGTCGATATGACGCCAACAGTTTGAAACTGCACTGCCTATATGCGTCCCTGACAACGGCGTGTGTCTCCTTCAGGTATATTGACGACGTTGAGATCACTGAGAAACAGAACCTGTACAAGAAGGAGCACGACGGCAAGTTCTTCCGACTGGACGTGTCCACCGCCAACTCCAGCATCATCGGCACCTACAAGTGCACGATGAAGAACGATCTGGGCTCCTGTGAAACCAGCGGCTTCATCAATGTCCTCAGTAAGGCCAGCTGGTTTGCCTTTCTTTTTTGCTTTGAAGACCTGTCCTGTTATCACCTCTCCTCGAAGTCATCTTTCGGTACCTCTTGTCACCATTGCTCCCCTGGCGTATCCCTGCATCTTTTTGTTCAGCGTCTGACCTTCACATGATGTTTACCGCAATAGCTTATGATCCACGTGATCACAAACCTACCGCTGAGACTCAGTCAGCGTTAAATGTATGTGGTTGTTGGCACGATAGTAACCATGCCACCCTTCTCCGCACAGGATGGTAACCATCCCACCCTTCTCCGCACAGAATCACCCGAGTTTGAGGAGCCATTGTGTGATATTGGCGCCGACGAGAACAAGCCGCTGACCTTGAAGGTGAAAATTCTGGCCGTTCCCGAGCCGGAGGTCACCTGGTAAGTACACGAGAGAAGGAGGATAGGGAGGTCTCTTGATATCTGTCTGATTGTTTCCCACCGTGCTAGGATGGTGCCGTGTCTATACTGAGCGGATGCGCAGTTTATTTCGAGGGCTGTGCATTAAACAAAACTTATTTCGTTAAATTGTAAATTACACATGAAAATAAGAAGAGTATTGGTTGACTGGTTAGAAATTCGGCGTCGTTTCATGATCGTGGGAGCCTGAATTCGAGCTCCGGTAGAGCCATTGGACGTAAGTACGAAATACCACGTACTGCGCTCTTTGTGGGTATAAGTGATTACGTGGATCGCTTTCACTCTCTTTAAAATAACTACCTGCACAACAACTGCAGCTTACAACTGCAACGCTTTAACGAGTCAATCAACAGTTCTTCCGCAAACCACACGCCTCGCAAGCGTTGTCTTTCCCTACCAGGCAGCCTCGTCCCTATGCTGAGGCAGGGTAAACATAGGCTGATGTTACCGTTTGCCAGCGTATGTGCACTGCATCATCATACGCTGGCAAACGGTAAACGTCCGCCATTTCCGTGTGGCGAGCTCTCGGCCTCCGTCCAACACCGGTAGCAGCCACCTGTGACTAGGAGAACAGGTGGATCTGTCCCTGGCTGAAAGCGGATCAGCCTGGTTCCATCGGATGAAGCAGACTGTCAGCAGCTGTTAGCTGCTAGACTAGTAGACACTCACACTCGTTATCTAGATCAAACCATCCTGCCGGGCGTGCAAAGATGAGCGAACACGACACACATACGGTATGACAAGGACATGCGATATGTGTGACATTGTAACCAAGCCAGAGTCACAAATTTTGCTTGTAATTAGATTATGAAACAGACAAAATAAAAGTGTGTTGGGTCACTACGAACAACATTCATAAGGCTGGATCAACCAAGTGAACATAAAGCTTGCATGAATGCTCAAATTTTACTCTGATTTGTTTTGTATTACAATAGTATTGGTCACCGTTCTGCCCACTGCGAAATCATAGGCTCAAATTCAGCTTTTAAGTTCACCGACTGAAAAGTCCGAGTCTCGTCCGAACTGGATATGTCCGGCCCAGTTGGCTGGCCGGCGCTGCTCCAGTTCGACTGGCCGCTTGCCAGATTAGCGTCATCAGATCCGTTCCAGTCGGCCAAGTGGAGCTCATGGAATGCCAACACGGTGCTCATGGAATGCCAACACGGACCGCCACGGGCCGACCTAGCTCGGCGAGGGAGTCTGTCGGGCTGTGTCACTTACGTAATATGATCACCTCTAATGAAACATGTCTATTTTTATGGCTACTGTTAATATAAGACATGCCTATTGAAAGTAAATGTCGGTTGTTGAAAGTTAAGATGCCATCTTGACTATTTGAGGGGTTAACCCGTGGGAAATCTTGGCAAATGTTAATCCTGGTTATTAAATACTCAGACTGACTACTATTAAATATATGTGACATTTCCTGCCAGTCAAGAAGAGGCAGTATGACATGACGTTGCTTTTCTTTGTCCTTGAGCCCGGTTTTTAATTAATGATGAACCATTACCTTCTGATCAGCAATGACCACGGATACCCCTACTGAATATAATGGCCGTACTCCTGACATGCTGTGCCGCAATACCCCGTGTAACCCGAGTCCCGACCCCGGGCCCAACCCGCAGGTACCGCGACGGCGAGCCGATCTCCTCGAAATCATCAGAGTTCCAGATCAGCCGCGACGGCGAGTACTACAGCATGGCCTTCAGCAACGTCAAGGAGGCGCATCAGGGAAACTACTCGGTGATGGCTAAGAACAGCCAGGGCGAGAACTCGTCGTCAATGCACCTCACGGTCTACAGTGAGTTGACTCCAGCCGGTCCAGCGCCGCGGAGGCGACTTGTTGACGGTGGCTGAGGCCGGCGGAGGCGGCGCGCGCGGTATTTTTACCCCCGTTCTGTGACGTCATCCTGTCAATTTGGCACCAGCCGCGCTGGGCAAGGTCGGTGCGCCCCCGCGGCTCGACGAGCGCCCGGCGGGGCAGCCCTGGGGTTTGTGTTTGTCCCCCGTGTCATGTCGGTCCCGCTGCTGGCGTGTTTGTAGCGTAGCGTAGTTGTGTGGCGTGTGGGCCGATCTGTAGTGTATCGTGCTGGACATGTTGCCATGTTGTCACCCTGCAGCTCGGCGGACCAGGCTCGTCCGCTGGACCCGCTCGCCACCCCGGGAATGCTCCTGAATGTTGTGTCACGTGCCTCGTCATGTCTCCCCGTTAAACTGACAGACCAGCCGCCACATGCTCCGAACATCAACACAGTCCAGTAATAGCACCCGATACCAAAATACCCCGTGTAACCCCACCCGAACCCGGGCAGCTAACTTTGTGCAGTTGACTAAGAAAACAACCCAGTAGCCTGACCGATCGACTAAGAGAACAGCCCAGTAACATTTAATGTAGAACCATGCAACTAGATGAATGTTTTCCCAAACTGATCCAACGCATCCTCTCCCCTCACATAAATCAGCATTTGACGGCTCTAAAGTACCTCACCCACACCCCGCCTGGTCCTAGCGTCGCGTCGGTGCCGTCTGTCGGTCTCGGCGGCACCGTCGAACGTGGGCGTCTGAATCACCTCTGACGGCCCGCCGGCTGGCCTGCTCCGTTTTAGAGTCCGGCACCCGTTCCCCCGTCAGTCGGACGGAGAGCGACGCGTGTGACGAACGTGGCACGGACGCCGGTGCCGGCGGCGAGGGCGACGCGGCCGGCATGCGGCGCATCGTACTGCAGGAGACACTGGTGAGTGTGACGACCGGCGGCGGCGACGCGGCGGTCAGCTCCGTAACCGTCACGGAACGAACCGACGGCGGCGACGATGGCGCCGAAACGAGAGGCGAACGGCGCGGAGAGGCGCGACGCGCCAGCTCCGGCGAGGAAACGGGCGCAGCGGGAGAGGAAAAGCCAGCCAAACGAAGGAAGAGCAGCTCTGGGAAAGGCGACAAGGAGAAGAAAAATGGGAAGAAGTCGGGAAAGCGGAATGAGGATGAGGCGGACCTGGAGATGAAGAAGAATGCGGGTGATGACGTGATGGAGAGCGCTGTGAAGACGGTGCGGTTCATGAAAGAAGAACAACGTCAGGAGAGTGAGGATTTTTGGGGTGACCAAACCATGGGCGATGCCGGAGACAGCGTGTACTCGGAGAGTCGAGATGGGCGAGACTCACGTGCCAGGTCCGGGAGGAATGTGGAGGATGATTTTATGGAAAGCGCGGCGAAAACTGTAAGGCTCATGGAGGAGGAACAGCAGAAAGAGAGTGACGACTTTTGGGGCGACCGAACCAAGGATGATAGACGTGAATCGCATGACTCGGCTGAAAAGGATGCTGATACCACTGAATCGTTAAGACGCAAATCGAAAGACCAGACTATTGGAGGAGGTTCAAAGAAAGTTAAAACTGTCAAGGAGGAATACACACTTGAGATGGAAAGTGAATATAGTGACAATCAGCCTGAGGGTCAAAAGAAGGGCGATGGCAATGATAAACGTAAGGTCAGCAAAAAGACGACCAAGACTATAACCGAAGAACAAAGTTCTCAAGTAGAATCTGGCGGAGATGATGACGTTAGAGACGGCAGATCGTCATCTAAGAAAAGCAAGCAAATTAAAGCCAAATACGCCAAGACTGAAGCTGAAGATCAACAGGATTATGATGATGACAAGCGAAAAGATGGAGAGGATTTCATGGATAAATTCTCGAAAACCGTTAAGTCTATGCACGATGAGCAGGTAAAGGAAAGTGAAGACTTCTGGCGTGATGAAGGCCCAGGTGGCGACAGCCAGACAACGCCTCTCAGTCGTGTCCAAAGGCAGAGCGACAGTGCCGAGAAAGCTTCAGCGAAGGACGTATCCGATGAAGACTTCATAGAGAGCGTTTCAAAGACCGTGAGATCTATGGTGGACGAACAAGAAGAGGAAAGGCAGGCTTTCTGGGGCGATGATTCCCGTGGTGAAGATGCATCACACAGGGCTAAGCACACTAAGAAGCGAGATGCTCGGACGCAGGATGATGACTACACAGATGGAGACAAGAGATCATCTAAAAAGAAATCCAGCGAGGAAGCCGTGAAGAAAAAGGATACAAAGATGAAAACTGAGTTAGAAGAACAAATCACCGAGTCGGATGACTTCCGCAAACAACACGAAGATGAGGACAGCAAGCTTAATGAAAATAAGAGTAAGGAGAGTGAAAAGCAGGATATGGAGACTAAGTCCAAAAGACAATCGGACGGGGATGCTCAATCTACAAAAAGAAAGGATGGTACCAAGGTAGTTAAGAAGACTGTTAAAACCACTTATGAGGAAGAAATTTCAGAAGTTGAAGACGTTTGGGAAGATAAGCCACAATCAGAAAGGGACGATCGCAAGGCCAAAATGAAACGGGATAGGAAACATGAGACCAAGGTATTCCGCGAAGCGAAATCGGATGATGATCGCCAGGGTTCAGTGACAGAACTCGTGGATGAAGAAACCTTTAAGAAAAATATTTCAAAAACCGTTATATTCATGGAAGAGGAACAAATGAAAGAGAGCGATGACTTCTGGGGCGACAGAAAAGATGACGACATACATCCATCAGACATCATCAGGAGAAATATCGAACAGTCAGCAAAAGCGACAGACGAAGAGGAAACTCTTCATGGTGTAAAACATAAGCGCCAAGACAAAAGTCCGTCCGACAGTGATGATGGCACAGACAGAATCACAAAAACCGTGAAATCAATGAAAACGGAGCAGACAGTACGGACAAAGGACGCCATGGAAGCAGATGATTATCTCCCCGAAGGCCTTACTCCCGAAGAGGTGGCCACTGGTCCGCGAGAGGCCGCAATGCCAGGCCAAACGTCACAGGAGAAACCCTCTAAGGGGAGCGCGCATGACACTCCTGGCGCAGCAGCGCCGGCAGACGGTGGTCCCGGTCCTCCAGGGACCCTTCACCCAGACTCAACAATACCCCCCACCGACTGGTCTGGGGACAGCCTGTTCACAGACCAGGCGGCGCAGCTGGACGCGATGCGGCGTCAGATGCAGGCCGACAGTGACACATTCTGGGGCCGTGACGGGGACGAGTGTGGTGTGCAGGAGATCAGCAGCGAGCCGTGGGAGGAGGATCGGCCTGGCCGGTCCGGCCGCCGCCCCGCCAGCCAACAGTCCGGCATCGTACAGGAGTTCGAGTCGGATGACGGCGGCAACGAGGCGGCGGCCGGGGACAGCCAGCACCGGCAGACGCACTACCAACAAGTCATCTCCACCGTCATTAAAGGTGAGCACCGGTGAAATTCCCAGAGTAACACTGGAATGCAACGTGACGTGGTACATATGCATTGGGAGTAAAAAGAACAGTTCTTAAATGCCGAGAAACTGTACTGTTTGGAACTGAGCAGAAAGTGTGACTACACAGAATGCCTTCAACAATATGTGTAACGTAATCCATCTTTGATGATTTACATCTTGTTTTAGAAGACGAAACAGATGCTCTTACGACAAATGATATTATATATATCGAGCGTTTAATACAGTTTCTCCGGAGCATATAACCGATTACAAAAATGCATGATGTTAATCTTCTGTTTGAAGTTCAGCCGTCTCATTACGCAATTTGCTCGGGTGGTAGTTCTTTGTCCAGTCTGCATCATGTCACGTTACGTTCTGGTGTAGCGATTGTAGCAAGGTTTGCTATAATTTGTGTCATTGACAGATTGGCGAGCTTAAGCAGAATTATCGACAGATTTGCGTCATATTATGTCTGGATGCAGTCAAACTATTGTGCAATGTGCGTACAACTCAGTGTTGATACCTATGCATTTTTAGAAGAAACGTGAAAAATGCAACCTCACCTCTTGCTACAATATTCGGATAATCGTATTATCATATCATGGAAATCCCGTCAACTTCGTAAATATATAAATTCTGAGGCATAGATTCCTCGCGTTTTTGTGTGTAAATTAATCACAGCATCCGAAAAGGTAGCGCATGCATTTTGAGGCTGCCCCATATACGTTGTCTGACGCCGAACCGGGTGTTTTCAGATAACGGGGAGCGTGTTACGACACGGTCACAAGTGCTGGAGGCGTCGGACGGTGAGTACGGCCAGGCGACAATGGTCCACGTGTCCGAGGAGACGGATCACCGGATGGGCGGAGGCCTAGACCGCGATATCGGTCTGCACAGCGGGGACGAAGTCCGGGCCAGCAGAGTTCACTCGCTGCAGGATGCCGAGACGGAGACGGGATCGCCAGATCAGGGTGTTCCCGCGGGGAAAGATAGGTCAGTGGAGTCCAAAGGAACGGGTACGGACGAGCAACAGAAGGATGTAGAGGAGAGGGAGACAGGACGGCAGAACAAGCCTAAAGAAGCTGAGAGGGATGTTCCGATACAACAGGACGATGAGACTAGTGCACCAGAGCGGGATGTCCACATTATTCAGGGTAAATATGAGGAAACACGGAAGACTGGAAGGGAGGTCCTCATACAACAGGATGCAGAGTCGGAAATGAGGAAAGATGAGAGAGATTTCCCGATGCAAGATGATGAGACTAATGCAGTAGAAAGAGATGTCCCCATTGTTCAGGATAAATCTGAAGAAACGAAGAGTGAAAGGGATGTCAAAATACATCAGGATGCAGATTCGGAAATGAGGAAAGATGAGAGAGATGTACCGATGCAAGATGATGAGACTAATGCACTAGAAAGAGATGTCCCCATTGTTCAGGATAAATCTGAAGAAATGAAGAGTGAAAGGGATGTTAAACTACATCAGGATGCAGATTCGGAAACTAGGGAGGCTGAGAGGGATATCCCAATTCAACAGAATGCAGAGACTCGCGCATCAGAAAAAGATATTCTCATTATTCAAGATAAGTCTCAGGATGTTAAAGAGACTGACAGGGAGGTCATCATACAACAGGATTCGGGTTCGGCAAAGACAGGCACAAATGACTCTTCAAAGCTGAATCAGTCAAGAGAGGAACAAAAGAAAGACAGAGATGTCCAAATACTGACGACTGACCAAAATATCGATGTGAGCACTGGAAAACGTGATGCTGTTGACGATACTTTGGAATTAGAACACGTGAGAGGTGGTGCAGAGAAACATTTTGTGAAGAAGCGAAGCAAAAAAGTTGTTATTGAGTCTTCAGAAGAGGTCTCAGAACACGGAACACCGAAGAAAAAGTCAAAAGAAAAACGTGTTAAAAGTTTAGGCAAAGACGCACAAGAACTGTTGGAAAGCGACACAGAAACGGGCGAAAAGAAAAAGACCGAAGATGAGAAATTGAAGGAAGGGGCAGACAGAGATGTCCCGATAGTACACGAAGGACAAGAAGCGAAGACATCTGCAGCAGATAGCGAGGTTCCAGTAACATTGGATGAAGCGGCAAAGACCGAGAAGGCTGACAAGGATATTCCAGTGATTCAGGATTCGAAAACAGCTACACTAGGCGGTGAGGTTCAACTAAAGAAGTCCAAACAAAGGGAAAGAGATGTTCCCATTGATTCAGATACAGGACCAGGAGAAACAGATAAGGAAATTCCGGTGACGCACGAGAAGTTGAAAAAAGATATGGAGAGAGATGTTCCAGTGATGCAGGGCTCTGATACTATCACCAAAGAGGATGACGAGGATGCTGCTGTCATTCGTGAACGGAAGTCTGACTTTTCTGAAACAATTGAGGAAGTCTCATTTACCCACTCAACGGGAGAAGAACAGCCACAGGATGAAACTGAGCAACATTCGGATAATTACGCTTCGAGAAAGATAAAAGTAGACGGTGAAAAGGAAAGTAAGGACATTACAGCCATGGACGATAAAGAAGTTTCATCCAAACCCCGCCAAAACGTCGAAAGTGGCGTTGAGAGACCCGATGATATTGAGGATAGGTCAGAACTAAATCGCTTAGGGGGCGGCCTAGACGAAGACGTAAAAGAACGAACAAAGAAGGATGGAATAGAGCCTTCACAAGAGGACGTTTCAGAGCACGAGACAAAGAAAGCGGAAAGAGAAGACGACCATGTTCATATTTCAGACGAAGATATAGAAGCCCTTGCGGATATTTATAAGACATCTGTCGCAGAGATGGCCATACAAGACGAAGAGGCCCGTAGCACACCTACAGAAGTGATATCATTTGTTGATTCCATTGTTGAGGCTATTCCTGATGATGGTGCGACTGAATTAGATGTGTCAAAGGAGAAAGAGCAAGCATCAGTCAAAACAGGTGGCATGGCTTTAGATTTTACGAAAAGTAAAACTGTGGATAAATTTGAAACTGACACACCGGAAAGAGGAGATTTCTGGCTTCAGACAGATCAGGAGGGCGGGGAAAAGGATGAGACGAAGAAGGCCAAGGAGCAGATTGTTCAGGTCCTGCAGGACGAAAGTGTAGACAATAATGCCTCGGTAGACGAAGACGAAGATGACTCTAGAAAATCAAAGATGCATCCAGAATCAGATAGCGATTTCGTGGTGTATCACGAAAAGGAGACTGACGTGCCAGAAGATGAAAAGGCCCTGCTAACTAACGAGCAGATTGACACAGCGAGTAAAGCTGACGAAGACATTCGTCTCGGAGGTGGCACAGAAGTCAGAGATATCGAGGAAGCGGCTAAGATATCGGCCGAGGCTTCAGAAGTCGATGTCCCGGAACACCCTACACCGGAAACGAAGGATACAGATAAGCATATTCAAAGTTCAGATGAAGTTGAACAAAGCTTGACGGATGTTGACAAAGCAGGTGCTTCAAAGGAAGCTATCGAAAGTTCGAGGAGCTCAAAGGTACAGGATGATGTCTCGCTAGAACGAGATGGAGAGCTGGATATGCCAGACAGAGAACTGTCGGTAAGACAAGCTATGTCAGAGACAACGAAGCAGCCATATCAGGATGTGACACAGAAGGATGTGGAAACTGTATGTTTGGACCAAGAGAGTCCGCTATCAAAGGAAGCAGGAGATACAAATATGCTCGCAGAATCAGAGAAAGACGTCCCGGTAGAAGTGGAAACACAGTCAGATTCTCAAGATATGAATATTCAAGTGGCCGAAGATCGTCCTCAGAAGATCAAAGAAGGAGACAAAGATATTCCAATAGCAACTGATGATGAGGTTAAATCCTCTATCACCGACGGAGATGCAGTTCCTATTCATGCAGATAGGTCCACGCATGCAGATAATATTGAGGAAGATTCGTTGGCTTATCCAAGAGATGACGATTCAATGCCAAAGGATCAGAAAACCGAAAAGTGTAAAGCGATGCCATTGACAAATGAAGATGTTCCCAGCGACATTGCCACACTGGACGAAAAACAGTTTACCTTGAAAAAGGACAAAGACTCAGCTCGGAATGCCGAGAGGGACGAGTGCGAGGATAATGTACCAGAGACAGGTGGTGCTTTGAAGAAAGATGCTGAGACGGAGACTAGCAGAACAGTAGCGACCGATTTTCCAGAAGAAGGTCCAGTGCATGCTTCACAAAAACAGGAGCAAGAGGCCAAGCTGAATGAAGTGATATTAGATGAAGCACAGAGCGTTAGGGACGCTGACCTTACCAGGAGCCCCGAAGCTGAAGGAAAAGAAGACATTATTCTGCTGGCCGATTTTATTGTTAAATCTACCTCAGACGAAACAGTAACTGAAGAAGATGTCACAAGCGTGTCAACGGTACAGGAAGCATCGAGGCCCGAAAAAGCAGATCTTGATGACGACGATTTTGGGTCTCAGCCTGCTCGAAAAGGCGTTCAGGACAAAACTGAGAAAGACAAAGAGCTGTCTGAATCGGTTGAGGATGCTGAAGCTATCACTGTTCTAAAAGCACCAGACGACAAACAGTCAACGACAATTCAAGATTCTGAAGTTATTGCCGTATCAAAAGAAGGAAAAATAGATAGTGCAGAGACGTGCCATTCTGAGTCATCAGTTGAAGGAGATGCGCGTCTTGGAGGTGGGGCAGGAAAAACTGTAGAAGACAAGAGTACTGCTGATATTCAGGTCACGCATCCTGCTGACGAGGAAGGAGAACTCCGAACGGATGTTACGATCGATAAACCCAATAAGGCTTCTGCGTCCGAAGTAACTGCAGAGAAGGATATACACTTGCACGAGCGTCAGACCGTTGAAGGACTGGAAGTATACACCGAAATGGACGTCATGCCGAGCGAGAAAAAGAAGACTGATGAATCAGAAGGACCAGGACTCGATCAAACTGCCTTGAAAAGTTATGATCAAGAAACAGTCGCCGATGATCAACAGCCGAGGGAGATGGCGGAGGCAACACAAGTTTCTTTCGGTGAGGATATTCAACTTGGAGGTGGCACAGAAAAGGTTGAGGAGAGAGATGACATTACTGATGGTAATGCAGTAGTTGTTGGCTTCGAAGTTGAAGCAGAGCCAAAAGAAAGGTTACATGAAAGCGAACCTTGCTCGGATAAGATGATGGATGGTTCTGAGGTATCTGTAGAAATAGATATGAAGCCGACTTATACTGATGCAAATGATGGGTGGGAGGAAGCCGCCAGTATCAATATCAAACCAGATACTGCAATCACAGCTGACGGTGATCAGTTGTCTGTTGAAACGGATATCAAATTTGACAAATCAAACAAAGATGATGAGTTAGCAGCATCAACAGACGATGGTTCAGGAGACATGCCCAAGAGAGTGAAACAAGACGGCGAAGGAACCGGAACTCACGAAAATGTGGAATCAACTGATAATGTCGCAGAGCAAGCTGGAGCTGTGATAGGTGGTGAATACCAGTTAAAGAAGGATTCGGGCAAAGCACCTGAAGGATTAGCGGAGCAAGAAGATGTCAGTGATGAGAAAGAAACAGATTTTTGGTCTCAAATAGCCGAGACGACGGACGATGTTGAAGGCAAAGAAGAGCATGGAGATACAAAGGCTTTGCCTGTTGATGGTGTTACTGATGTCGAAAGTAAAGCTGAACAAACATCAGATGTAAACGAACCTACCCTAACAGAAGTGAAACCAGACAGCGTGCAGTCGCAAGGTTTAAATGAAGGAGTTGAACGTGATGTGGCTCAAGCAGCAATAGAGCAGGAGGGCTTCTTGTCTGAGCTAGACGAGAACACTCAAGACAAGTTGAAAGAAGAGCACAGGGACAATGCAGAAAACGTACTGATTGTTCAAGATGAGGGTACTACTCCCCTAAAAGATGAAGTCACGAAAACATTTGCGCCACAGGGTGTCGAGGAATCCGATGAGAAGTCCGAAATTACTGTTTCGAAATTATCTGACTCTCAAATTCAAATAGAGGGAGAGGCTAGGCAAATTGGCGGTGGTGCAGCTTTGGACACAGCAGATGATCATGTAGTTGTTGCTGACGATGGAAATGCTGCTGTTGAAAAGTCACAAGAGCAGAAAGAGAACGATCTTCAAAGAAAGGATTTTGCTGATGATCAGGAACGGCTCTTCAAAGATGAAGGCAACGCAGAGGAAAAGGTCATGCGCTCCGCTGCAAATGAAGCCGATATGTCTGATGAAACAGGTGAACTACCTATGCTTTCCAAAACAATGTCACAAAGTGGAGATTCTTGGCCGCAGATACAAGAAAAAGATGATATTACGGTGGATAGAGCCAAGGACACGTCTTCTGGGAACAACGTGGCGTCCGAATCTGATGACGTTTCTCCCGAGGAAGTGTCATCACAGAAGACATTTGACCGAGGTAGCATGGATCAAGCTAGTACAGAACAAACACAGGCAACCGAGGACGAGGAAGTCGACTTTTGGGCGAAAATGTCTAGCAAAGCTGAAGGGCTGTCCGAGATAAAGGCGGAAGACGACTCTACAATTTTGGAGGCAGTCGATAAATCCGTGGTGAAGTCTGATTCCAATATCGAGTCGGAAACACTGGAAAATAAGGAAATCGAGCCGGATTTGCCAAAGACGGCTGATAACTCCGAAGTGTCTGCAAACATCGATCGTACAAAGCCGTGCAAGTCAAAGAAGGAAAAGACTGGCAAGGCCCCTTCAAAGAAATTAAAGGAAGGAAAATCAGAAGAGAGTGCAAAGCAGGGTGATAAGGCGGAAAAGGCTGATGAGCCTGAGGTAGCTGCTGACAAGGATACCCAGCTTGATCAACCAGAGAAGGCTGATGAATCTGAGGTAGCTGTTGACCAGAACACCGAGCTTGATCAACCACAGAAGGCTCATGAGCCTAGCATTTCTTCTGACAAGGATACCCAGCTTGATCAAGCAAAGAAGGCTGATGAGCCTGAGGTAGCTGTCGACCAGGACACCCAGCTTGATCAAGGAAAGAAAGGTCATGGGTCTGAGGTAGCTGCCTACCAGAATACCGAGCTTGTTCAGCCAGAGAAAGCTGATACGTCTAGTGTATCATCTGACAAGGACACCCAGCTTGATAAGCGAAAGAAGGCTGATGAATATGATGTATCTGCTGACAAGGACACCCAGATCGATCAACCAAATAAGACTGATATGCATGAGGTAGCCGCTGACAAGGACACCCAGCTTTCTCAACCAAAGAAGACTGATGAGCCTGAGGTATCTGCTGACAAGGACACCAAGGCTTCTCAGTCAGAGAAGGCTGATGTGCCTGAGGTAGCTGCTGACAAGGACACCCAGCTTTCTCAACCAAAGAAGACTGATGAACCTGAGGTATCTGCTGACAAGGACACCCATCCTTCTCAGTTAGAGAAGGCTGATGAGCCTGATGTAGCTGCTGACAAGGACACTCAGCTTTCTCAACCAAAGAAGACTGACGAGCCTGAGGTATCTGCTGACAAGGACACTCAGCTTTCTCAACCAAAGAAGACTGATGAGCCTGAGGTATCTGCTGACAAGGACACCCATCCTTCTCAGTCAGAGAAGGCCGATGAGCCTGAGGTATCTGCTGACATAGACCTCCAGCTTTCTCAACCAAAGAAGACTGATGAGCCTGATGTATCTGCTGACAAGGACACCCAGCTTTTTCAACCAAAGAAGACTGATGAGCCTGATGTATCTGCTGACAAGGACATTCAGCTTTCTCAACCAAAGAAGACTGATGAGCCTGAGGTATCTGCTCACAAGGACCTCCAGCCTTCTCATTCAGAGAAGGCTGATGAGCCTGAGGTATCTGCAGACATGGACCTCCAGCTTTCTCAACCAAAGAAGACTGATCAGCCTAATGTATCTACTGACAAGGACACCCAGCTTTCTCAAGCAAAGAAGGCTGATGAGCCTGAGGTAGCTGCTGACAAAGACGTCCAGCTTGACCGGCTGGATAAAACCGACGAGCCTAAGGTATCGGCCGACAAGGATTCCCAGGTTGATCAGCCGAAGAAGTCTGATGAGCCTGATGAATCTGATGATAAGGATACTAAAGGGGATCAGTCAAAGACGGCTGAAGGAGCCGAGGTATCTTCTGATAAGGATGCTAAACCTCGCAAGACAAAAACAGGCGACAAAGAAAAGCTAAAATCAAAAGACAAAAAGAAGTCGATGAGGAAAGAATCAAAAGACAGTATTGGACGCGATACAGAGAAAGACAAACAAATGGAAGAGGTGAAAAAGGACGAAATTCTCAGCAAAAAAGCCGTTCAGGCTGATGAGAGTGAAGAAGTGGATTTCTGGTCGCAGATCACTGAAGGCACAGACGAAGCATCTCAAACCAGGGAGAAATCGGATTTGAAATTGTTGAATGAAAAAGATACTGAGTCAGCGATGCTGGATAAGGATCAGATGTCTACACTCTCTACAGAAAAGGACAGTCAGTCAGTTGAAGTTATGGAGAAGAGTGATAAATCCGAAGAGTTCCAAGGAAAAACCGAGGAGGATACACCGGAGACCAAGGACGTCCTGCTTGAGCAGCTGTATAAAACCGACGAGCCTAAGGCATCAACCGACAAGGATTCCCAGGTTGATCAGCCGAAGAAGTCTGATGAGCCTTATGAATCTGATGATAAGGGTACTAAAGGGGATCAGTCAAAGACGGCTGAAGGAGCCGAGGAATCTTCTGATAAGGATGCTAAACCTCGCAAAACAAAAACAGGCGACAAAGAAAAGCTAAAAGCAAAAGACAAAAAGAAGTCGAAGAGGAAAGAATCAAAAGACAGCATTGGACGCGATACAGAGAAAGGCAAACCAATGGAAGAGGTGAAGAAGGACGAAGTTCTCAGCAAAAAAGCCGTGCAGGCTGATGAGAGTGACGAAGTGGATTTCTGGTCGCAGATCACCGAAGGCACAGACGAAGCATCTCAAACCGGGGAGAAATCTGATTTGAAAGTGTTGAATGAAAAAGATATTGAGTCAGCGATGCTGGACAACGATCAGATGTCTACACTCTCTACAGAAAAGGACAGTAAGTCAGCTGAAGTTAAGGAGAAGAATGATAAATCCGAAGTATCCCAAGGAAAAGCCGAGGAGGATACACCGGAGACCAAGGACGTCCAGCTTGAGAAGCTGTATAAAACCGACGAGCCTAAGGCATCGACCGACAAGGATTCCCAGGTTGATCAGCCGAAGAAGTCTGATGAGCCTGATGAATCTGATGATAAGGATACTAAAGGGGATCAGTCAAAGACGGCTGAAGGAGCCGAGGAATCTTCCGATAAGGATGTTAAACCTCGCAAGACAAAAACAGGTGACAAAGAAAAGCTAAAAGCAAAAGACAAAAATAAGTCGAAGAAGAAAGAATCAAAAGACAGCATTGGCCGCGAAACGGAGAAATGCAAAGAAATGGAAGAGGTGAAAAAGGACGAAGCCTGCAGCAAAAAAGCCGTGCAGGCTGATGAGAGTGAAGACGTGGATTTCTGGTCGCAGATCACTGAAGGCACAGACGAAGCATCTCAAACCGGGGAAAAATCTGATTTGAAAGTGTTGAATGAAAAAGATATTGAGTCAGCGATGCTGGACAAGGATCAGATGTCTACACTCTCTACAGAAAAGGACAGTAAGTCAGCGGAAGTTAAGGAGAAGAATGATAAATCCGAAGTATCCCAAGAAAAAGCCGAGGAGGATACACCGGAGACCAAGGACGTCCAGCTTGAGCAGCTGGATACACCCGACCAGCCTAAGGCGTTGACCGACAAGGATTCCCAGGTTGATCAGCCGAAGAAGTCTGATGAGCCTGATGAATCTGATGATAAGGATACTAAAGGGGATCAGTCAAAGACGGCTGAAGGACCCGAGGTATCTTCGGATATGGATGCTAAACCTCGCAAGACAAGAACAGATAACAAAGAAAAACTAAAAGCAAAAGACAAAAAGAAGTCGAAGAGGAAAGAATCACAAGACAGCATTGGACGCGAAACAGAGAAAGGCAAAGTATTGGAAGAGGTGAAAAAGGACGAAGGTCTCAGCAAAAAAAACGTGCAGGCTGATGAGAGTGAAGAAGTGGATTTCTGGTCGCAGATCACCGAAGGCACAGAGACCAAAACTAAAGAAATGCCTAAAAGTAAAGATAAATCCAAGCGAAAAGAAAAAGGCCCAATCGAAGATGCATCAGAAGTATCCGCAGGCAAGAACATTCAGGCAGAGAAGTCCCAAGCGGATGACGGCTCCGATGCATATGCAACTGCCACAGATAACCAGACGAGTGAAACAAAGCCAGATACATGTAAACACGCACGTGAAGAACTAGGTGAGTCAGAAGAGGTTAATGAAGATGACTTTTGGGCAAATATTGCTGATGAAACCTCTAGGCCGGACGAGCATAAAGCGGATCATGGCTTCGATCAAGCTACAGGAAACGATATTAAAACAGACACCACAAAATTAAGAAAAGGTTCTGCATCCTTGGCAGAAACCGAGGTGAAAGAAGACAAATCGGAAGCGATTGATGACTCTCAAATACTTACAGGAGAAGATGCTGGGCCCGAGCAAAGTAAACCATCTGATGGTGATGAAAAATTCGTCGACAAAAATATAAAGCCAAAGAAGTCGAAATCAAAGAAACCGAAAAGGAAGAATGAAAAAAGAGATCAGTCAACAGTATTTGCAGAGACTACGGAAAAGAAACATGAGACTGACAAACCCAAAGTGACTGATGACACCGAGGTTCTTGCTGAGATGGATATAAAATCTGACAAACGAAAGGTATCTGAAGTACGTGCAGAGGTGGACATAAAGTTAGACAAAGTGAAAACAGTGGATATGTCCGAAGTTTCAGTGGAAATGAATGTCCAGCTTGATACTTCCCCATCAGGTGATGGGTCTGAGGTGACTGAAGAGGATCTACAACTTAAGGAGCGGAAGGCACAAGATCAATCAACAAAACATCAAGAAAACTTAAGCGTGACCTTAGAAAAGGAAAGTGATTCGAACAAGGAAAAATCCGACAAATCCGAAGTTTTTAATGATACAAATATCCAGGCTGATCAGTTAACTATTGCATCCGAAGAGTCAATGGGAACTCAGATTGACCAAGGGGAAGACGTGGACAAAGAAGATGATGAACACACCGCTACATCAAAGAGCAAAAAGGTGGAATTCTTAGATGAGAAAAGTCTCAGCGAGTCAAAGGAAGAACCCTCACAACAGACGAATCGGCCAGCCCTCCAGAAGAAAGTATCCTTTAACCTTGATGATTCTGAAGATGGGACCTCAGCTTTCACGAAAGACAAACGAGACGAGGAAGCTGACTGGACAGTTGACAACGTTGACCACAAACTTAAGTCACCTCCTCCGTCTCCCGTACCTGCAGTGCTTGAGCCGGAAGAACCATCGGCACTCCTAGAAGATCTTGGTGAGATCAGAGCTGGGACTGCATTGCTGAGGCTGTGTGACGAAGACGATCAGCAACATATAAGTGTGTCTTCGCATGATGAAGGTCATCATGCAGAGAAGGATGACGCTGACATAGCTAGCGATAGCGCAGAGGAAGTCGAATGGGACGATGATGTGACATCGGCATCTTTACGCAAAATAGATCGGGGAAAGCAAGTTGATGCTGACTCATCCAACGAGGCGGATGTGAAAGAAGCCGAAAAGGATGTTCCTAAAGACTTGTCTGAGACGGCAATCATTTCGGATAAGATAGTGGACGATAATAATCCAGGAGATATTGAACAGCCAGAAAAGCGGGTACGGCAATGTTTGGCAGAAGTTGAGATTGAAAGAAGTGTCACTGAGGACACGAAAACTCCAGCTGATCGGGACACGGTTATTTGTAAGCCAGACGACGAAGCGGACTCTGAACGGCAAACACGCCAGCATCTAACTGAAAAGCCCGATGAAATGAATCCTGAGGCTAACTCTGCTAAGCCTAGTGGGGATACAATGGAAGAGAAAAAAGCAGAACCCGACAAGCGTGTGCGAAGGCGTTCGACTGAAAATAAAACTGATGAATGTCCTCCGAAAGGACCAGGTGAAAAGAGTGTCCGTGAATATCCTGTAGAAAAGTCGGATGAGGCTTCCTTAGAAGATAAAAAAGCAGACGTTGATAAACCTACGGATGGCAAAGAGCAAGGCGACGAAGCTAAGCCTGAAGAAAGTGTACGGAAACGTCCGTCACAAAAATCTGAAGAAGCTGCCCCAGAGCAACAGAAAACGGAACCTATTCAAGAAGACAAAGAAGCAAAGCCTGCAAAGCGTGTGCGGAAACGCCCAACCCAAAAATCTGACAAAACTGTCCCAGAAGAGCAACAAACGGAACCCTGTAAGCCAGACAATGAAGCAGAGCCTGACAAGCGCGTGCAGAAACGTTCGTCTCTAGAATCTGGCGAAGCTGTCCCACAGGAACAGACATCGGAGTCGGGTAAGCCAGACGACGACACAAAGCCTGGAAAGCCTTTACGGAAGCGTCCGTCCAAAGTATCTGACGAAGCTGTCCCAGAGGAACAAAAAGGAGAACCTGTTAAAGAAGATGAAGCAAAGTCTGAAAAGCGTGTCCGGAAACGTTCGTCTATAAAATCTGACGAAACTGTCATAGACGAGCCGGAAGAAGAACCTGGCAAAGTAGACGAAGAAAGGCCTGAAAAGCGTGTTCGCAAACGTTCGTCCCTAAAATCTGACGAAGCTGTCACAGAGGAACAAAAAGTAGAGCCTGGGAAGTCAGATGACACGAAACCTGAAAAGCGTGTACGAAGACGCCGGTCTCACAAATCTGACGAAGCTGTTACAGAAGAACAGAAAGCAGATCTTGGCAAGCTAGACGAAGAATCAAAGCCTGATGAGAGCTTACGGAAACGTCCATCAAAAACATCTGACGAAGTTGTCCCAGAGGAACAAAAAGAGGAACCTGTTAAAAAGGGCGATGAAACAAAGCCTGAAAAGCGTGTGCGCAAACGTTCGTCTAAAAAATCTGACGAAACTCTCCCGGAGGAAAATAAAGCAGAACCTGGCAAGCCAGATGAAGGAGCAAAGTCTGAAGAGAGTGCACGGAAAAGACCGGATAAAGAATCTGACGAAGCTGTCCCAGAAGAACGGAAAGCAGAACCTGCTCTGCAAGACAAAGAAGCAAAGTCTGAAGAGAATGCACGAAAACAACCGTCTGCAACATCTGACGAAGATGTTCAACAGGAAGAGAAGGCGAAACCCAAGTCAGATGACGACGCTAGGCCTGAAAAGTGTGTGCAGAAACGTCCGTCCCAAAAATCTGATGAAGCTCTTCTAGAGGAACAGCAAGCGAAACCTGCTAGGCAAAGTGACGAAATAAAGCCTGAAGAGAGTGTAACGAAACGTCCATCCCAAACATCTGACGAAGCTGTCTCAGAGGAACAAAAAGAGGAACCTGTTAAAAAGGACGATGGAACAAAGCTTGAAAAGCGTGTGCGTAAACGTTCGTCTAAAAAATCTGACGAAGCTGTCCCGGAGGAAAAGAAGGCAGAACCTGACAAGCCAGATGACGGAGAAAAGTCTGAAGAGGGTGCACGGAAAATACCGTCCAAAGAATCTAATGAAGCTGTCCCAGAAGAACGGAAAGCAGAACCTGTTCAGCAAGACAAAGAAGCAAAGTCTGGAGAGAATGCACGAAAACGACCGTCTGAAAAATCTGACGAAGCTGTCCAAGAGGAAGAGAAGGCAAACCCAACCCCAGATGATGACGCTAGGCCTGAAAAGTGTGTGCGGAAACGTCCATCCCAAAAATCTGATGAAGCTCTTCTAGAAGAACAGCAAGCGAAACCTGCTAGGCAAAGTGACGAAACAAAACCTGAAGAGAGTGTGCCGAAACGTCCGTCCCAAGAATCTGACGAAGCTGTTGCACTGCAACAGGAAGAGGAAACCAAGGAGCCAGGCCACGAAGCAAAGCCCGAAAAGTGTGTGCGCAAACGTCAGCCTGAAATATTAGACGAAACTACTCCAGAAAAACAGAAAAAAGAACCTGCCAAGCCCGACGACGAAGAAAAGCCCGAAAAGCATCTGCGGAAACGTCCGTCCCAGCAATCTGAAGAAGCTGTCGCACAAGAGCAGAAGGCAAAATCAAAACGAGACGACACAGAGCCTGGCAAAAGCGAGCGAAAAAGTCCGCCTACAAAATCTGACGAAGATGCCCCAGATGAACAAAAAGGAGAACCTATTAAAGAAGACGAAGAAAAACCTGAAAAGCTTGTGAGGAAACGTCCGTCTAAAAAATCTAAGGAAGCTCTTGCAGGGGATCAGGAGGCAGAGCGCCAGAAGCCAGACGACGAAGCAAAGGCTGCTCGGAAACGTTCGTCTGAAGACTCCAGACAAAAATTATTGGAGGATCAGAAAGCTGATGGTGGTAAACCAAGTAGCGATGAAAAACAAGTTGACTCAGGACCTCAGAAGCCAGAGCGAAAGCGTCAGACTGAAAAGGAGTCTGAGGCAATTTCCCCAGAGAACAAAGATGAGGATGCGGTTAAGCCAGGCGACGAAGTGAAATCCGAACTGATCATGCAAAAGCCTTCAGTAGAAAAGAAGCCTGACGAAGCCAGCGTAGAAGAAAAAAGGCCAGATAGTCACGACGATAGATCTCCTCTTTGTGACAAAGACCATACACCTAGGGACATTGATATTCACGGTCAAAGAATTCCTCGTGATGACAAAGATCACCGACATGTGGAATATGATATTGATGGTCATATACTTCCTCGTATTGACAAAGATCGGCAACCTGGGGACTACGATGTTCGCAGTCATACAACTCCTCGTGATGAAAAAGATCGTCGACCTGGAGACTATGATATCCATGGTCATATACTTCCTCGTGATGACAAATATCGTCGACCTGGGGACTATGATATTCACGGTCATAGACTTCCTCGTGATGACAAAGATCGTCGACCTGGGAAATATGATATTCACGGTCATAGACTTCCTCGTGATGACAAAGATCGTCGACCTGGAGACTATGATATTCATGGCCATATACTTCCTCGTGATGACAAAGATCGTCGACCTGGGGACTTCGATATTCACGGTCATAAACTTCCTCGTGATGAAATAGATCGTCGACCTGGAGACTATGATATCCATGGCCATAGACTTCCTCGTGATGACAAAGATCGTCGACCTGGGGACTATGATATTCACGGTCATAGACTTCCTCGTGACGATAAAGATCGTCGACCTGGAGACTATGATATCCATGGCCATGGACTTCCTCGTGATGATAAAGATCATCGAGCTGGGGACTATGATATTCACGGTCATAGACTTCCTTGTGATGACAAAGATCGTCGACCTGGAGACTATGATATCCATGGCCATAGACTTCCTCGTGATGACAAAGATCGTCGACCTGGAGACTATGATATCCATCGCCATAGACTTCCTCGTGATGACAAAGATCGTCAACCTGGGGACTATGATATTCACGGTCATAGACTTCCACGTTATGACAAAAATCGTCGGCCTGGGGGATTTGACGTACATGGTCACGGAATTCCCACCGATGGCAAAGATCGTCGACCTGGAGACTATGATATTCACCGTCAAAAACTTCCTCCTGATGACAAAGATCGTCGGCCTGGGGAGTATGATATCCACGGCCATAGCCTTACACGGGATGACCAAGGTCATCGGCATGACAACTATGACATCCACGGCCATAGACTTCCACGGGATAGCAAATATTATCGACCTGGGGACTATGACGTTCATATTCATAGAATCCCTCACGATGATAAACATTATCGATCTGGTGGCTATGATATTCACGATCTGAGGATCCCGCATGACAATCGACAACCTGGTGACTATGATATTCACGGTACCAGGATTCCAAACGATACAAAAGATCTCCGAACCTTGGCTTATGATATTTACGGTAGAAGAGGTTCCCTCGATCTCGACGGACGAGATGGATCAAGACGAGACCATGACTTAGACCATGCTGGATCTCCACGGGGACGTTCGGACATTCCTATTCACGACCGCATCGGTGGACATCATCTGCCAGAAGACTACGATGCGTACGGTTACGTGATATTAGACTACATGGGTGGCGACAAAGAGCCGGAGTATCATCGCATTGGATTCGACATTTACGGACGCAGGCCTTCACCAGACGGTAGCAAAGACGGTCTTCCGGCTGACTATGATATCAGCGACTGGGGTCCGCGACGGAGTACATCGATGCCTGACCATCGTCAATCTTCTCTGGATGTCAACGGCCACATGCCTTTACTACACGATGGCAAAGGACGCGACCATGACACTGGATCTTATGACAGCCATGGTCATCGAATTCCACGCGACGACAAGAGACCCGAGCATCGCCCAAAACACCGTGACACCAATGGTCATCATGGAATTCCATACGACGGCAAGGAACCCGAGCATCGCCGAAAGCACCATGACATCCATGGTCGCAAGACTCCACACGACGGCAAAGGACCCGAACATCACCCGAAAGATTATGACATCCATGGTCGCAAGACTCCACACGACGGCAAAGGACCCGAACATCACCCAAAAGATTATGACATCCATGGTCGCAAGACTCCAGACGACGGCAAAGAACCCGAACATCACCCGGAAGATTATGACATCCATGGCCACATAGTCCCACACGACGGCGAGGGACGCGAGCATCGATCAGGGCATCATGACATCCAGGGCCATAGAACTCAGCACGATGACAAACGATGGATTCTTCGCCCTGGTGACTATTATGACATCTACGGTCATATGATTCCTCGCGATGGTAAGAGATATGACTATCATGAAGGTGTCTATGATGCCTTTGGTCGCCGAATTCCTCACGAAGAACTTTTCTACATTCCTGGCGGATATGATATCCACAGCCGAAGAATCCCTTCCGATGACAAGGAGTCGGGCCAATCTCTCGGAGGCTACGACATTTACGGACGAAGAATCCCTCACGACGGAGCATACATCCTTCCCAGCGAATACGACATCTACGGCCGAAGGATTCTCGGGCCGGGTCGGTACGCGCCTCTTGGTGGAATCGGCAGCTTCAGGGCCCCGAGCAACACGCTGGTCGAAGCCACTCTTCCGAGCGAGTACAGCATCCTGGGCTACATGATCGTGCCGGACATGACCCGGCGCGACGGTGCACAGCCGTCGCTCGTGCGGTACGACATCTTCGGCTACCGACTGCCGGAGATAGGCCGGCGGCCCGACCTGAACCCGGACGAGTTTGACATCTGCGGCCACGCGCTGCTGCACGAGCGGTCCGAGGCGGGCTCGGGCGAGTACCGTCCGGTCGACTACGCCGTGTTCGGCCGGCGTGCTCTGCCCGGTTGGCAGCCGCCGCCGCTGGACAGTAGCCTCCTGGGTCACATCACCCTGCGGGACTGGGACACCGAGGGCGGGGGACACACTCAGTTTACGCTCTACGGACAACAAATGCTGCAGGATGTGTTGATGGATCACGGACCGCGTGCCGGGCTGCACAGCCCGTGGGGCCGGCGCTCCAGCCCGCCTCCTGGGCTGCGGCGGCTCCGACTAGCGGACCTCGACACGGAGAAGGGCTTCGGTGCTCCCGGCCGGCGTGTGCTGGCGACGCGCTCTCGACCGAGGACCCCGCGAGAGATCATCGCGCAGTTGTCTGCCCCACCGTGGACCACGATCTGGCCTGGTCGGCCGCTGCCGGAGATTCGCTCAGAGGGGGATCTAGGTGAGGGACCATAGCGCGCGCCTCTTCTTCCGCTGCTGTCACTGTGTCAATCTACGCTCTGATCGACTATGAGCTCGGATCGCGCTGCTTTGCGGTCGGAGCATCACCACTTCGTTTCAGCCCCACTGGGAAACGCTCACACATGCCGATTGCACAATGCAATGACACCGCTGACTTTAGTCACTTGTGCTGCTTTTGAATATCGCTGCGATTTGGTTTTATTTTGATTTGGGCGCGACGAATACCGTTGCGAGCTGATACGAAATAATATTGGGCAAGTTGTTTGACGCAACTAGAATAAAAACCAGTTGCAAATAGCGTGCGATTTTATTCTAAAACGTCGGCTCTTGAAGTGGAGCTCGCTTGAAGTGTGCATTCGCTTAGTTTTTCAGGTGCATTGTACAAATGAAATCACGAATTTCAGGATCTTCCTTAATTCCTATGCTCTTACCTCACCTAGCATGAGTCTGTGCTTACTTTACTAATTCCCCGTTGTTGCTGACTTTGCTAACTCGTCTTGTTGGAGAAAGGTGAGCTGGCTCATTGTTTTACTTCACAGTTTTTATTGGCTTTGGTTAAGATATATTCTTGCGCATATGCTTCACAAGTACAATGGATTTTGTGGAATTAAGGTATGGTGCAGGTTCACGATAGCAATTTGGAAATGCCACGTACTATCGTTATTTTTTATAAAGGCTATGGACGTTGTAGGCTCCATTGTCCATCTATATAAAAATATATGTCTATAATATCGCCTATAATAGAGACTATGCATGCTTGGTCCACGCGATTTGACGTTGACTCAATTTCTGAGCACTATGTCATACAATTATTATGTCGCAATTCTCAGTACGTTATTCTATAGGAAAAAATAGTTTTGCTACATCTTCTGAGGATGTCTGCCAACATAGACTGCAACTGTTTTCAGCACTGCCTCAGATCCTCACCAAGTTCATCGACCTGATCTGTTACATCAACGAGAACAAGATCCTGGTGATCGAGGGCTATGGAAACCCCATCCCAGATCCGCACTGGTAAGCTCATTTTGCCATCCTATTTTGATTTTGATCGATAGAGCGTAACGCGTAGGAATTTCGTTTTCGTTTCTACTCTTTTGTAATAGCTCTTGTAGTGCATAGAGAGCGAATGGGCGTTCCATTGGCAAATCACTGAAACTTCTTGTGCCATTTTACCATACCGCAATTGGTTTCTCCTGCTCTCAGGTTCATGGACGGCAACGAGATTCACTCTTCGGAGAACTACATCATCCAGCAGGACAAGCACAAGTACCGGCTCATCATTCCACGAGTCAAGTATGAGGATGCTGGCTCGTACAAACTGACGCTCAAAAATCGCATGGGAGAGATCACCGAACAGTGCAAGCTCATCGTGAAACGTGAGAGAATCATGCGAGCTGGACGGCATCGGATAATTATATCCTGAACTGTATTCTCTACTATTCTCTACTATGCTGTATTCTCTACTATCCTGAACTATTCTCACTCTCTCACTTTCGAAGTGGTTTCGAATGTTTGCTACCTGTTTGATTTTGTTTACCTCGACTCCCGTTGATGCGGTTTAATTGCAGTTCACCGCCTTTTAATTGCGCATCCTCTTATCCTCAGCTCTGAGCGAACTGAAGGAGCCTCACTTCTTCACCCACTTGGTCGACAACGTCAAGATGAAGGGCGAAGAGACGGTGTTGAGCGTCGAGATTCGAGGAATCCCGCAGCCGGACGTCAAATGGTACGTCCAACAAAGCGACGTTTCATTTACATTTAACGTCTTGACGTACCTGTCAAAGCACTACCCTAGCAGGCTTATTCAAAGTTATCAACAAAAGCGACGACTTGATCTAGCTTAAAGGCGAGAAAGCCAGCATGTTTAAATGGCTTGATATAATGTTTTTGTTTTTCGAGGAGCATTATGCGCCAAGATGACATCGAGCGACATACCCTTATAGGTTGACCGTCTGACCTCTTCTCTCCTCCTCAGGTACAAGGACGGCGTGGAGCTGTCCCCGGACGTCAACATCATGATGACCCGTGACGTGGACACGTGCGTCTACTCGCTGAAGATCCGCAACACGGGCGACGAGGACATGGGAGACTACGCCTGTGTCGCCACTAACGAGCACGGAGAAATGAGGGAGGAGGTGGGTGTCGGCGAGTTGTGGGCCACCTGTCGCACCTGTCACACACAGAGGCTGGCAGTTCTGTTTTAGGGAAATTTTCAGCAAATGGTGGCGCTGTTTACGAGGCAACTCGATGAGATGTGATGCATCTCCCGCAGTTGAGATACCCCGCAGATTGACAGTCTTGTCGTGATGCTCAATGTCTGTCTGTGCGCTATGAACATCCATGTCTGCTTCTAAGTCACGTTTCTATCGAATATATAGTGGTAGCGGCTCGCAGTGGCTCGCCAACAATGAGCAGTGGCTCGCTGCCATGCACATTGCGGTCAGTACTGACCGCCACTCGGTCTGTGCATCGTATGCGTGTTATATTAGCTCGACGCACTATAAGTTGCCTGTGTCTGTGTGTTGCCAGTCTCACCTGGAGGTGCTGTTCAAACCGGAGATCTCCGGGCTGAGGGAGGTCGCCGTGGTGCCAGGAGAGGGAGCTGTGTTCCACGCCACCGTCAAGGCCAACCCCAAGTGCCGCCTGAAATGGTAAGTGACGCAAAACATCACTATCAATGTCGCATAGTGCTTTAGACGATCATATGCAATATGCATGCTGCGTAATTCTACGGCAAAACTCGTTCGCAAAGTCATTCAAATACATAATCCCGCAGAACAAAACTGCAAATTATTAATGAATACACTAAATCATGTTGCAAGACGATAGTTCGGTATAATATTGTCGCACATGACCGCAAATAATGACCCGATACAGCATCACTATTAGAGAATACTGCAAAATTACACCAAATAGTATGAAGCATCCCGCCAGCAATATTGCACAGCCACCCATCATCCCTGACTAATCTTAACTTTCACTCCAGTGGTTCCCCTGCCTAGCGCCCCGCCCCTTCTACGCGTCATGCCTAACGCCCCGCCCCTTCTACGCGTCATGCCTAACGCCCCGCCCCTTCTACGCGTCATGCCTAACGCCCCGCCCCTTCTACGTATCGTCCTCAGGCAGCACGACGGCTCGGACGTGCGCACGACGGAGAACATCACCATCGAGACGAACGCGGAGAACACGAGCACGAGCCTGACCATCGGGACGGTGGGAATGCGTGACGGCGGCGTGTACAGCGTGGTGACGGAGAACCCGCACGGAGAGGCGACCTCCAACGGCGTGCTACTGCTGCGGAGTGAGTGCCGTGGCTAGGGGGAGGGGTGGAAGGAGGGGTGTTGAGAGACGGAGGAAGGAAGGTTAGCGATGGACGTGAAGGAAGGTGGGAGAGGGGGACGTGGCAGCGCGGTGGAGAGATAACATTCATTTCCCATGTAGGGTTAGTTGGATGAAAGGATGTTCTAGGATTGAAAACTAAGGAGTTATTACTAAGGGATGACATTGGAAGAGGAATTATGTGAGGGGAAATTAGTCGGGCCAAGGTAAGAGTATTTTAACACCGCTTAACAGCGAAATCCAACTAAGAGTTATCTTTTCGTACCCTTTTCAAACAAATCCTGGCCTTCCCACTTCCCTACTCCCCTCAGCCCTGACCTACCCTTCCCCGACAGCTGCTATCCCAGCCTTCAAGAAGCGCCTGCTGAACACCGGAGCGCGTCTGAGCCAGAAGCTGCTGCTGGAGGTCGTGGTGGCCGGCTTGCCCGTGCCCGACGTCACCTGGTTCAAGGACGGAAAACCGCTCGAAGTGGAGCGCGTCGACGAGCAAACGTTCCGCTTCCAGGTGGAGGAGACCACATCACCGGATTATGGAGAGGTGAGGATGTCATGGAGGTCCTGGGTGAAGGATATTTGTGACATCATTCGAAAGGAAACTTCCCGGAGGAAATGGTAGTATAAGTTATGAAAGGGTGTTGTTCCATCGTACAGATACCTGGTTGAAACATGACTCACACGGCGGTTTTAAAAAAAACATTGGATGGGCGAAGTTTCTCAATCACAGACAGTCTCATGTGTCCGCTATACTTACTCTCAGGTGACTTCAAGATAACCGACGAGACACTAGACAGCTACCACGATTGGCCTAACGCCCCTCGCCCTGTCCACCCGGCAGTACCGTGTGGTGGCAATGAACTGTGTGGGCACCACGGAGAGCAGCAGCACGGTTACGGAGGTGGTGTTGCCACCCATGATCGACTCGCGGCTGCCGACCTTCTCCAAGAAGGAGGAGGGAGACACACTGGTGCTAGAGGCCAAGGTGGACGGCAGTCCGCCACCGGAGATCACCTGGTGAGTGGGGCCGGGAGCGGAGAAGCGGAGTGGAGGAGCGGAACGGGAGGGAAGCTGAAGAACGGAGGAGTGGGGCGGGAGCGTAGGAGAGGGACGGAAGTAGAGGGGTGGAGGAGAGGGACGATTACCAGGGAGGAGTCTTACATCGGGCCATTTTGGCTGGGAATGAAAATATTTACGCTAATTCCGTTTATCTTAATCCGGGTAAGGCAAACAATGGAGGGCCTACTTTTTCGCCGTCAGTAAATTCCTGCCTCTCTCATCCTATTTTGGCGTCTGCTCCTCCTCCTTCCAGGCTGAAGGATGGAGAGCCGCTGGAGATCACGGACCGGGTCAAGATCGAGCAGCTGGAGGACGGCACAGTGCGTCTGACCGTGACCGACCTGCGGCCCGAGGACGCCGGACGCTACCGCATGAAAGCCTCCAACGGCAACGGCGACGCCTGCACTGAGTCGGCCGTCACCGTCGACCGTGAGTGGGGCTAGGACGATCGTGCTGGGACCGATTTGAGTATGCACCGTATCATTTGGCTGGCGTGTCTGGCGTGGCATTGGGATATCGAATGATCAGTCCATTTTAGAGCGCACATACCATTTGGTCGTCTCAAGGTGCGTATGTCGTCAGGTACGCGGGTCCAATGTCGAGCTTTGCCGTTTCCTAAAGATTTTTGTGTGTGAAAAAGATGCTACTGATTAAACATTGAGATACTGCATTGCATATACTCGGTTAAATGGTGATTTACTAAATTACATATATCCAATAAAATGTATGTCTTTCCATCCCGTTGCCGCTTCCTTTAAGCGACAATGTGATTCCTGTCGATTAGTAAACGCTTCCTTTAATTAATTCCCTTAATTTTGGACTTCTGCCCAGAATTCTCATGTCCTCGAACATGTGCCGACGCGTACCCTCCGTTCTGTGCCTTCAGGTGTGCCACGAAAGCCGAGCTTCGACCAGAGCATGGGAGACGTCACTGTCACCGAGGGCAAACCACTCAAGCTGGAGGCCAAGGTGCTCGGCTACCCACGACCCGTCCTCAAATGGTGCGTACTGCTGTCCGACCCAGGGATGTGGTATCACTGCGACACAGGGTACGGTGTGAGGGGAACAACATTAAAGCTATGCAATTTCCTGATAAGGAATATCTCTGGGGAGGTCTAGTTGTAGTCTCCGTTAATTTGTTTAATGTAATGTGAAATAATCACTGGTAAAACTGGATTTTTATCTTCCTCGGTATTCATGGAATGTTTCTCGACAATGTGAATAGGAGGTGCGTGTTTTTACCAGCTCCGCTTCAGCACGATCAGCAGTTTCTGCGGTAACACATCCCATCGAAGTTACGCCGCACCAGGCGTCGCCCACTTCCTGTCCCACTATACTGCTCTCGTGATGTTGCGTCACGACATCACGTGATGTCACGTCTGCCTCTGTCAATCTCTACACCATTTCAACGGTAGTCTGACTGTCTCACCTCCCCTCCCCCCCCCCCCCCCCGCACGGCAGGCTGAAGAACGGCCGTCCGCTGCACGGCACGGAGCACGTCTCCATCACGACCACGCCCCAGGGCACCACCATCGTGGAGATCGAGAACGCCACGCCCGAGGACGCCGGCACCTACTCCATCATGGCCGTCAACGACCTCGGAGATGCCATCATCGAGGCAGATGTCACCGTGGAACGTGAGTCGAACGGCGAAGGATGGTGGTGAATAAGGAGGTCCGTGTACGGCGATTGCAAAAGCATTGCTATCGTGTCGAGAGCGTGTTGAAACTAGTGTGTGCTTCTGCACGCTCGTCTGTTAGCAGCCAATTAGAAGCAGCTATTTAGTTGTTAGTTTCTCCTGCTTTTGATTCGCTCGTCCGTGTTGCTAGTTCCTGCAGGGTCACTGTGTCTGTTTGCTGTCTGTTTGCTGCCGTCTGTTTGCTGCCGTCTGTTTGCTGCCAATCTGACGTGGCTAGTTGTTGTTTCTAACGCTTATTCCTTCTGCTAAGCTGTAAGTGTGCGATTGTATGTGGGTCTGCAAATGTGCTTGTCGTCGTTTCTCGTAGTCGTACTGCTATGCTACACATTTATCTGTCTAGAGTAAAACTGGTCTCCCATAGATTGTTTCTCTGCCGTAAACTGTGTTTGCCTCAATGTATCCCTCCCCTTATGTGCTAAATTTGTGCGCATTACTAATTGTCTGTGATAGATATAGCTGTGCTTCACGTTTGCATGACACCGGTGCCAACACTAAATCCGTTTGACATGTTCCTATCTTAATTAAGCATGTTTACTATTCTTACAGAAATATTGAGTCCAACGTGCAAGGTCACATTCGGTAAGTTTTGTCAACCTGGTGTATAAATGGTTTGGGAATAGGTTTGTGTTCATCACTGATCGGCTGCGGGGGCGTCGCCACAACATTTTGAGTGGGGGCAGCCAGGTGTTTGGGGGCAGCCAGGTGTTTGGCCCCCACTCCCATAGAGCCAATGCTAAAATCCTAACAATGTGGAGGGGGAGCGAACCTCCCCCGTGGCGACGTCCCTGGTTGGGTGTTATTTCACTGTTTTGTAGCACACTCCATATTCAGCCTATGGCTGGTTCCCAGGCCGGGTCTGGAGTGTGCTATTAGCAATACCCATGCAGACCGCAGGGCAAAACAGTTAACAGTTTTTGTTCGGTGAAAGTATGCGAGATCGCGTTTAAATTTTGCTCTGTAAAATGCCTTTCCTATTGCAGTATTACACTTGTGCATTTGGCTCAGCAATTTATGCAATAACGGTTTCACGCTGTAAATGCATTACACGCGTTTAATAACATTTGAACATTGCTTTTGCTGTCGCAGTATCGATGGCACGGATGATATCGATCATGAACAGCTTTTGACACACAAGTGAATCGATAGTTTGTATTGCAAACTCGTTTGTATCATTGGCCAAGGTCAAAAGTCACTGGTGCTGCTATTTAAACTCGACGATTTCGCTGATGACGTCGCCCTTGCAAAAGAGCGAAACCTGACTTGTCAAATATTAACTAGCATTATCGTCTAAATCGCATTTCGAGCTAACATTCCTCGTCATCTGCTCATCACCATAGCGCCACACCGTAAGCCGCTGATGCAGGACGCGTTTAAGCCGGTGCGCGCCGTGGAGGGACACCCGGCACGTATTGAGGGCCGCGTATCCGGCCACCCGCCGCCCACCATCGCCTGGCTCAAGGACGGCAAGCCTCTGGACGCCAGCGACCACGCGCGGCCATACCTGCTGCCCGACGGCACGTTCGGACTCGAGTTCGACCGCTGCAGTCCCGAGGACTCCGGATCGTACAGCGCCCGGATATCCAACTCCGAGGGAGATGCGCAGGCGGACGCCAAGATGGAAGTCATAGGTACGGGCCGAGTCCGCATTCAGTATGGTAAATGGTAGTCTAACTCGTAGATGTAGGCCTTGTCTCCGTTCAGTGTGGTAAATGAAGTCATTTGATTGTGAAATTAGTGATCAATGGTGTTCTTTGTCCTGTAAATGTATTTCGGGACATAAGGGATGTGTCCTTTGCCATATGCTATGCAGTATATACATACACTTCATGCAGCTATCTCTCGCTGGTTTTAGCCTCACTTATTTACCTGATCTCTTGGAGAAATAACGTCACGGCCTACCTACTACAACCTTCATCTGTATACGCTCTAACACTCCTCCCCCCACTCCCCCACAGGCAAGCAGCGTCCGGGCGAGCACTGCGCCCCGTCCTTCAGCAGTGGCCTGCGTGACACTGAGGTCGCCGAGGGCTCCGTGCTGCTGCTGACGGCGGACGTCACCGGCAACCCGCTGCCAGACGTCAGCTGGACCAGGGACGGCGCCCCGCTGCCCAGCGACGAGCGCATCTTCACCGGCTTCGACGGAGATAAGGTGCGTGGTGGTGGTGGTGGGGGGTGGGGGGGGGGGGGCAGGTGATGGCAAGGGGAGTTGAAAGTGCGGGGGCTGGGACAAAGGGCTGCTGACGGTTGAAGATAGCTTCAGAAGACATGGAAAGCTAGCTGGAAGAAGTATGTAGGGCATGGCAAAGGCTGGAGAGAAAAATGACTGGATTTGAACGGGTGAAAAATCGGTTCACCCGGAGGTACCTGCACGCTGTGCCGCAGTATTCTGGTGCTGTGCGGTACAGTCTATATACACACATTGCGATGTTGAGGAATTGGCATAAAAGTCGCTGAAACTGCTAAGATTAATAGCGTCCATTGAACACAGCAACAACAAAAATGATAGCACAGCAAATAGCAAGAAAATAGCACGGTCTGTGGGTGCACCTGGAGCATAGGCTGTGCCGCAGTGTCCCGGCGCAATGCGATACAGTATATACATAAATCCAGTTCAATGGGGTACTGTAGAAACATTTAGTTCCAAACCCGCCGCTAGGTGTCTCCGCGAGCCGGTTCCGTTCACCCTGGCGCGGCGGCCGGCGACCACGCAACGGCACGGTAGCGCGATCCACCACTGTTAGCAAGGGGTGCTGGAGCCTGGACCTGGAGGGGCGGGGTGTGTAATTTTTCGTTCCTTTTTTGTAAATATGTCCAGTGGGGTCAATTGAAGGTATCTCTCATGGGATTACCCTAAAATGAGCACGATGGAACTGAAAAGTCTCTTTGCTATTGCGGAATGCAATAACAAGAGGGAAGAGACTGGTCTCATTAAAATGTAAATTCATTCTACAGTGATAGGGGTATAATTCTTCAAACATCCATCCAGGGTGACCAATAAAGGCTTTTATCGGGGCAGGGGCGGCATCATATATTTGTTTTGACAGGTGTGGCAAAGGCCAAAACAGACAATTTTTCCTTTCCCGTCAGTGTTATAGGGTTAATGGTCCTGTTTCGTATTTCAGGGGGCCGTCTGATCATATGCCACTCCAACGGCCATTTGCCCCCAAAGCGCCGGTCTGCGACCGCTTATGCGTCTGCCGTCTGCCCCCGGGATCGGACTGCCTAGTGCCTACGCCTTCGGAATGGGGCCAATCTTCAGACTATGTTTATTTCAGACAAAAATTGAACCACGACTCGTAGTAATTTAAACGTTATTTCAACCGTACTTTAACGTATTATGAACGTTATTTCACTAAACGAAAATTCGGAACGGAATCGGAACTGGTTACATTTTGATCATGTGTCCGGCAGACGTAAGTTTTCGGAGACCAAACATTTTTTCTCTCGGAAAACAGCACCTGTAATGCTGCGTCTCATTCGCCCAAATGCTCACAATAGCTTATATTGTTTATTTACTGCATGGATAATCGGCCCAAAATTACTAGTACCTATTCCACCAGTCGCAATACCTACTGGACCGATAGGTATAGGTATACAATATCCACTGCGGCGCACTTACGAACTCCACGGTGTGTATCGCTTTAAACTACACTGGTAGGTAAGGTGGCTCTAAAAATATCAATCTTCGAAAGATGACACGGGAAAGATGACATAAGTCGGTCTGATGTGGTTCTCTGATGTTTTTCGATATGTATGGATGGTATGCGACATGTGTGTATGGTATGCATATGGTCGATTGTTAACTGAGGCCGCGCGGGTCGTTCGCCCTTATTGACGGCAGCCGCGCACGGTTACCGTTGGCGGTTTCGTGCTACCCCTAAATATATGTTTATATTATCAAAAGGGGTATCATTCAACTAACAAAACTTTAGAGAACCACATGAGATGTGATTCCGTATCATTTTCCCAAACAGCTATTTTTAGAGCCACCCTTCTGGCGGCCGTCTCACAACGTGCTGCAATGCAGGCCGCCGGTGAACGTAACCGGCGCGCAGAGACATCTGGCGGATTAGTTTCCACACTACCATTGAAACAGCATGGTCTCGGTCATAATTTAATTTATGTAACTGCGCATTTTGTTTGCTGATTAACTTTTGATGTATAAAGTTACGCTTTACTTAAAGCGACGTACATCAGCAAATACCAATTACATCTAGAGCAAACCTCAGTGTTCTTACTATAGTTTCTTTCTCCGTTGACTGACTCGCTGGCTTCTCGCTCCCTCTGCACTCAGCTGACGCTGACGATCCGTCCGGCGCGGGTGAAGGACGTGGGACGATACCAGGTGACACTGAGCAACGCCCTGGGTCAGGCAGACTCGGCTGCCGATGTCAAGGTCAAGAAGACATACCAGGCGCCGCACTTCGCCCAGAAGATCACCGATCTGCAGCAGGTACGTGGCTAAGTGGTTTGATCCGTGACAGTGACGCTGTGACACATTATTGCTACGAGAGTTGAACACTGGCGTATCCAGAACGGTGGTTGGGGGGGGGGGGGGGCAAATTCCAAAAATTATCACACAATTCTGAAAACTCATCGGATTTTGCTTGCTTAGGCATTGCTAGCTGATTTAAAACAAAGTTTCCTTAGTAAAAGTTACTTAGATTTTCTTCTATATCAGGAAATGTGTCAATAATGCGCCGATTGCAGGAGTTTTTTTTTGGGAGGGGGGGGGGGGGGGGCATAGCCGCTTTGCCCCCTCCCCCTAGATCCGCTAGTGGAGTTGAAATGTATGTTTCATGCATTGCTGTCTCATTCATTGCTGCTTCTTCATTTATTCGTGTCATTGCTTCCGTTCTAGTTTTTCATATTTCAATATGCATCTTGTAAAAAAAAAAATTGGACTAAAAATCACGGGTGGTTGGGGAGGGCACGGTTTTTTGGGGGGGCAAATTCCAAAAATTATCACACAATTCTGAAAACTCATCGGATTTCGCTTGCTTATGCATTGATAGCTGATTTAAAACAAAGTTCCCTTAGTAAAAGTTGCTTAGATTTTCTTCTATATCAGGAAATGTGTCAATTGTGCGCCGATTTTAGGCGTTTTTTTTTGGGGGGGGGGCATGGCCACTTTTCCCACCCCCGGATCCGCTAGTGGAGTTCAAATGTATGTCCCGATTGTGTCATTGCTTTTGTTCTCATTTTTCATATTTCAATATGCATCTTGTAAAAAATTATTGGACTGAAAATCAGCTATTATGCATGGTAAAATTTTAGACTCTCTGACGCGCCACCCAGACTCTTATTATCCTCGAGAATAAACAAAAATGGATCAGTAGGGTACACCATGCTTTCTAAACCATTATAACACCACGTGTCATTCATAGCTGCTTTTATGTTGTCTTTTACATAATTCCTGTAGCTGCCGTGCTCCAGAGCGTGGCCTGGTCTCTACCATGGCTCGCCCTCCGACATTCTAACCCTCCCCGCTCTCCACCCAGATGCCGACCTACGACGCCAAGTTCCTGGGCCGTGTGATCGGCATCCCTCGGCCCGAGGTCGAATGGTTCTTCAACGACAAGCCGATCCGTCCCTCGGCCAAGTACCGGCTGAAGCGTGACGCCGACATGTTCGCTCTCTACGTGACCGACTGCTGCCCTGACGATGCCGGCGTGTACACCTGCTTGGCCACTAATGCAGACGGCACCAGCAAGTGCTCGGCGAACCTCGAGGTGGCGGATCATATGTGAGTGGGTCAGAGGTCAGGTGTGGCTCAATCAGAGGTCAGGTGTGGGTCAATCAGAGGTCAGGTGTGGGTCAATCAGAGGTCAGGTGTGGGTCAATCAGAGGTCAGGTGTGGGTCAATCAGAGGTCAGGTGTGGGTCAATCAGAGGTCAGGTGTGGGTTAATCAGAGGTCAGGTGTGGGTCAATCAGAGGTCAGGTGTGGGTCAATCAGAGGTCAGGTGTGGGTTAATCAGAGGTCAGGTGTGGCTCAATCAGAGGTCAGGTGTGGGTCAATCAGAGGTCAGGTGTGGCTCAATCAGAGGTCAGGTGTGGGTCAATCAGAGGTCAGATGTGAGTTACCGGAGATCAGGTGTGGGTTGACGAAAGGTCAGCTATGTGTGCCGTGCTGGACGCTCGGCTGCGATGGGGGGGGGGGGGCCTTTTTTAGCTGCCTGGTGCTGGTGTGTGCGCCTGATTAAGCGATTATTTTGACTCATCAAATAGGATACGTTGCTATAGCACGATAGCATTGACCGGGATACGGTGTACTCCGGCGTTTTCTACGCATTGATGAGAGATATAATGCATCCTTTGGTGTTGACATGGTTTGCGCTCGTTTACTCAAGTGTTTCTACTGGTCCACTCGCTATTGGGTCTAGTTTATACCATATTAACGCAATTAGCATCAAACATCAAAAGTCGCCATGCTGGTGAATCTGACCCGGCTCTGGCTTTGCGCAGTGTCCGTCGCCCGAAGCCGCAGCCTCCGTACTTCCTCAAGACGATCGGCGAGTGTGACGTGTTCCCGGGAATGCAGGGCAAGTTCACGGCCTGTGTCGCCGGCACGCCAGAGCCCGACTTCGAGTGGTACCGGGACGACATGAGGATGTTCCCCAGGTGAGCACGCTGACGAATTTCACACAGTGTCCGTGATGATGTTATTTGCATGCCGAGTCATTGGCGCGTTGAGATACAGAGCTGCCCGTCCGCTCAAGACAGGGCCCTGGAGATTATGCAGTCCCGCTTAACACCGCTGCTATCCGGCACAGCCTACCTGTTCAATTCGAGAGCTATTTAGACGCAGCACGCTTCCGCCTGAACTGCTGCTGCTTTACTCACCATGGATGTGTTGCAGCTCACGACAAAGTCGTAAATTCACTTAGTTTTGTTTTAGTTAAACAAATGCGCAGTGACCGTATCCTGATGGAAGCGGATGGGTCCGGTTTGATCCGGCTCGTGTTGAAATATTTGTAATTGCAGTAACCACACAAGATTACCAGATTAACGAAACAACATGTTGTCTGCCATGTTCTAGTTTCGTCTGATCTTTCCTCTCCGTCTGTGCAGTGACCGTATCCTGATGGAGGCGGATGGATCCGGTTTGATCCGGCTCATTCTAAAGCACGCCGACGAGGGAGACGCCGGCCGGTACAAACTTAAGATCTTCAACACGCACGGAGATGCCGCCTGCGAGGCAGAGCTCTCGTACGACAGTGAGTGAGAGGAGTGCACCCTTAGGGAGTAAATAGGGCAGAACGGCGAGCAGTGAGCGCATCACTGAGCTAATTCAAGAGTTCTCGTGTGGTAATACGCGGACTCCAAAGTTACTTTGTCCCGCGATGACACCATCTCTGACACTGCGATAACCCCTTCCGATTTTTAGCTAGTTTCGTGGATACAGCTGCGTTACGACTGGAGCTCTCAAATACACGCGCTACTAGCTTCGTCGTTGAGGCTGTTTGCTTTCGAGCAATGTATAATTATGATTGAGCTTTGCGCTCGTTCCCTGATGAGCCGATTTGTTTGAGGTGTGACCACAGCTGCTCCACACTGGTTTTTTGGTCCAGTCTCGCGCGAGTTTGTTGTTTCTGCACCGTCTCTTGGCGCCGTGCGGTGTTTCAGTTTTCCTCGATCTCCGCGCTTCGTCTCGAGTCAATATGTACCTGCACTACCGCGCGAGCCACAGTCACTGCTCCGTTCGTGGGATCCGCTCACGCTCTTTCGTTTGGCCTCTCCGCAGCGTTTGACGGCATGTCTTCTACGAAGAACCTGAAGGACCAGTACGGCACGCTGGAGCAGCAGCTCAAGTCTGGCATTCCCATGCCGCTCTCTGAGCGACCCATCATCTCCAGGTCAGTGCCGGTCAAATCTAGGCCAGTTTAGGTCAAATACAGGTGAGGGCTGACCATCTACGTCAGCACAGGTCAAATGAAGCTGCTTTTTTACTTGCACGTGGAGTGATCCTATGCCATTTCAGGCCATCCTCAGGTCTGCTAGCCCAATGACAATTCAACGTGTTGCATTGGGAATTAACTGGAATAAGAAATATCCGTGAAGTGGTCGGTAGTCCGAGTTTTGTCTTCGTTTTTTTACATATTATGGTTACTTAAAATTATAAATACAGCGAGCTGGAATATTGGTGCTGGGTCTGTAAACCCCATGGTATATGTTCTGACTGACTGTCAGGTCATCGAGTCTCTCACCGCCTGTTATATCTGTCACGGAAGGATGACGGACCGTCAGCTGACGCTGTCCTGGCACCCGTCACCCACGGCCGGCCAGAGGATCCCCGTCACCTACCACGTGGAGATGGCGGAGGTGCCCAGAGGAGATTGGTTCACCGTCAGATCAGGTGCGTTCCGAACCTACATCAGCGGTGTACTCCAAACTCGCATCACAATAGGTACATGCCAATCTTGTTTTGGGACAGGATATCGGCTTGCTGACTGAGTTTCCATGGATGATACTTATCAGTTGGTTGTTGCTTGTTGGTTGTTGCTCAGTGGCGGATCTAGGTTTCGAGTTTAAGGGGGGCGGGGGCAACACAATTTCGCTCCATTTCGTCAGCGAAAAGTTGTTGACCGGGGGGGGGGGGGTGTCGGGTCATCAGCGCAGAGTCGGTGAGGGGGGGGGGGCGTCGGATCGTCAGCGGGAAAGGTCTTTGGTGGGGGGGGGGGGGGGAGGGGGGGGGGGGGGGGAGGGTCGTCAGCACGCAAGTTTCGTTGAGCGGGGGAGGGGGTAAATCTCGCATTCTCGGAACAAAAATCACAACCTCCCGGAACGGTTGGGGGGGGATATGCATTTGCCTACCGATTTTTCGTTGGGGGGGGGGGGGGGAGTGGGGCATTCCAGAACAGATCGACCAAAACAATCTCTAAATAACACACTACATCTCATATTTAGATAAAACTACGTGTCTGGGGTTATCTGGGCTGTTGTTTCACGCTGTGAACTTTTTCAGCCTTGTCCGTCAAATGGTTTCGAGTTACAGCCTCGGGCAACTTTGTAATGTCAATATCTCCCATCTAATCCAGTAAAACGCCTTAATCGGCGGTAACCGAGCGGTATCTGTTGCTTCCCTGGGACAAACTACATACAAAATAAGTTGTATTACATTTGTCATGATCTCCTTTCTCGAATCCGCCAAAAGGGAGTACGTCCTGAGCGCTGCATTCTGCATCGTATAAATTAATGCTTAGATAAATGAAACCATTTTTTATCAATAATTATTTTGGTTCATTTCAAAGTTTGCATGTGCCACACACTGTGGTACCACCCTTATCAGAACGCACCATACACAAATCAAAATTGATTTGATGGTCCTATCCAATGGCGAAACCCCGATCTCAATCGGAGCAGTGGTTGCAAAGTTATTAGCTTTCGAAAAGCGTCTGCACGGCCGTGTCGGGCCGGTTCGGGCCGGGTCAAATGTAAATTTGTCTAGTAAGTTGATGAGAAACCTCACAGGCGCTTCGCACCCGCTCGGTAATCTCCAGAATCATCAGGAACAATAGATTATTATGATGTAATCATTTTTGGAAATTCGGAAATTTTGCTATTTCAACACGTGATCTCAGGTCAAATCACGTGATTTTATAATGTGGTCTTCTAAAATTCTGTTTTTTTCATGCCAGAATGGACATCGATACATAAACCTTCGATGTTTAAAAAATTGTGATAGTTTTTTCTCTAAATATAATATTTATATTTTTGTATTTGGAAAAATCATGTTCACCTTTGGTGATACTTTGTGTCTTTGGTGATAACTTTGCACGTAATTGTGCTAGAGGGCTCAATTAAACGACATTATGCTTAGGTATCTCGTCGACCTGCTTTCAATGATATACATCAGCCCTGTAGTCGCTCTGTTACCTCAAGGTCACGTGACCAGAGGTCACCCGGTGCAGTCCACGTCAGATCGACCAAACCATAACATCCTACTTCTCACATTTCGATTGAACTAGGTGTCGGGGGTTATCTGGGCCGTACATTCACGCTATAAAATGTTCAGCCCCATTTGTCGAACGGTTTTCGAGTTATAACCTCAGGCATCTCTTTAATGTCGCACAAAGGTTTAATTTTCTTCGGGCGATATATATCAGGATATATCCTATAAATAATTCGAATGATATAAAACTATGTACCATCAGAATCGCCATGAACCACAAATTAATGTAATATAATCTTGTGTGAGAACTCGAATGGAAAAGTGTCGAAATTTTGGCATGTGACCTCAGGTCCGTAATTTCGTCATGTTCTCAGTTAAAATTCGTGATTTTTCTTAGGTGGAATAGGGGGGGGGGGTGCAGGCCCTTTGAATCACGTGCCAACCTATTTCGCTCAGTGATCAAGATCACATGATGACATAATTAAATATTTCGCCGATAGATGCGTCTGTGGGTCCTCAATATATCAATTTTTCTTCTCTCCATTTCCAGACCGAGAATGTTATAAAAATAGCTAAAAGTGTCTTCCAGAGAAAAAAGTTCAATTGTGCGAAATAAAACGAAAAATGTCAACACATTATCTATTGTATATTCCATTTGAAGCCAGGTCATTTGGGAAATCAACCTCAGGAGACGTGACCTTGACGTCATGGAGTGACCTGCGGGGTCATGCTATGCATCATTGAATGCAGCTCGACGAGACAGATATAATGCCGTTGAGTTGAGCTCTCTAGCACAATCATTATGTGCAAAGTTATTACCAAAGATCATGATTTTTCACACCAAAAAATATAAGAAAAACCTATCTCCAATTTCTTACCATCGAAGGCCAATATATCGAAGTCGATTCTGGCAAGAAACAAATTCCGAATTTTAAATGGCCACATGATACAATCACGTGATCTGACCTAAGATCATATGTGGGGCATTCCACAGTAAGACAACCGGTGGGTGCCGTCTGACCATTTTTAATTTTCTTGAAAAGTTGCGCATCGGGGGTTTCAAGGGCGGGAAATTCATTGGTGGTGACCAATACAAAGAAGAAAAAGATAAGGCCTTCGGAAGAAAAAAAATGCACTGTGCAGGCCTAATTTTGACGACCAATAACTCCGAGACTAAATAATCGATTTTTTGTTATTGTTTGTATCGGGACTAGTCAACGAACAATTTGGCAATCTCGGATTTTCTATTTTCATTTTGTCACGTGACCTCGTGACCTACATTTTGCGCCGTGGCCTTGACCTGTTGGAAACTGAAATTATGTTTTTCTTTGTCTGATGACGGTTTGAGTTCCATTGGTGTCTTTTCGTATAAACAAAATCTAAAAAGTGGGGTTCGACCTATAAAAACTACCTTTGAGCCTTGCAATGCACACAATACGCTGTTTGGATATGTTACGTTGTATTAGCCTGGCAGGTCATATGGCGACTGATGTCGGTGTAACAGGCACCAACCGAGAGGTTTCGTCGTCAGGAGTCACTCAGGACTTTGTTTCGAAAGCGTATGCCAAGTAGATGCGAAGTTATCGACGGACAGGCGCCCAAACAGCGTATTATGTCAGCATTGCAAGACTCAAAAATGATTTTTTACAGGTCGAACCCCACTTTTTTTAATTTTTGATACAAAAGGATATCAATGAAGATCAAACCCTCATCAGACGGACATTTTAATTTCAGTTTCCAACAAGTCAAGGTCACGGCGCAAAAAGTAGGTCAGGAAATCACGTGACAAAAAATCGAAACTCCGTGATTGCCAAATTGTTCTGCGAGCAATCCTGATCCAAAAAAAGTTATCAAAATCGCTTTTTTAGCCTCGGAGTTATTGGTCGTTAAACTTAGGCCTGCACAGTGAACTTGGGAAAATACGGAAGGCCGTATCTTGGAAAATGTATTTTTTTTTATTTGGTCACCACCAGTGAATTCCCCGCCCTTGAAACCCCCCAGTGCACAACTTTTCAAGAAAATGAAAAATGGTCGGACCACAAATTTGTTTTGGGGGGTTGTCTTACTGTTTTTTGTTGTTGTTGTTGTTGTAGTGGCAACAATCACAACCTGCCGGATCGGTTGGGGGGAGGGGGCAAACACATACGTTTGCCTACCGATATTTCATTTGGGAGGGGGGCCATTGCCCATTTTGCCCAACCGTATATCCGCCACTGTTGTTGCTTGCTCCACGTCCTCTTGCAGTCTCGTTCCCGTCTCTCTTGAGTCATCACCATAAGTATCCACGCCCAATGTATCTCTCCGTTGACACAAATACTACCGGCATGCTTTTGTCGTAAATGCTATCGCTTCGTTGTCTTCACGATCTTATTCACCCTGACCGCCGTCGTTTTCGGCAGGTATTCGCGGTTGTTCTGTGGAGATCAAGAACCTGGAGCCCCACCGCGACTACAAGTTCCGCATCAAGGTGGAGAACAAGCTGGGCGTGAGCGAGCCCTCGCCGCACATCACCACCCAGAGGTTAGTCTGATTACACCCACCTCGCTTAATTGCACTCCGACACGCCTTGCACATACATACCGACACACCGTGTCAGCTGGTCGGCGTTACATGTCACCACGCGTCACATGTCGCCACGCGTCACATGTCACCACGCGTCACATGCCACCACGCGTCACATGTCGCCACGCGTCACATGTCGCCACGCGTCACATGCCACCACGCGTCACATGTCACCACGCGTCACATGTCACCACGCGTCACATGTCACCACGCGTCTCATGTCACCACGCGTCACATGTCACCACGCGTCACATGTCACCACGCGTCACATGTCACCACGCGTCACATGTCGCCACGCGTCACATGTCACCACGCGTCACATGTCACCACGCGTCACATGTCACCACGCGTCACATGTCTCCACGCGTCACATGTCGCCACGCGTCACATGTCGCCACGCGTCACATGTCACCACGTGTCACATGTCACCACGCGTCACATGTCACCACGCGTCACATGTCGCCGCGCGTCACATGTCGCCACGCGTCACATGTCGCCACGCGTCACATGTCACCACGCGTCACATGTCACCACGCGTCACATGTCACCACGCGTCACATGTCGCCACGCGTCACATGTCACCACGCGTCACATGTCACCACGTGTCTCATGTCACCACGCGTCACATGTCGCCACGCGTCACATGTCACCACGCGTCACATGTCGCCACGCGTCACATGTCGCCACGCGTCACATGTCACCACGCGTCACATGTCACCACGCGTCACATGTCACCACGCGTCACATGTCACCACGCGTCACATGTCACCACGCGTCACATGCCACCACGCGTCACATGTCACCACGCGTCACATGTCGCCACGCGTCACATGTCGCCACGCGTCACATCGTGACAGAGATCGGTCTAACTATACATTACCACACGTCTTCGCCAGCCACACATCGCAGCCTCGCCAAATAGAGAGCTTTGTGTAGCCTCAATGCCGGGTAGAGCTTGATTGGGTGGTACATTATGCGGAAATCAATAGTCTACTTTCTTATATTGCAAGAAAGTCAAGGAAAGTCAATTTGGACATGGGCGTCGCACCACTGGGGACACTAGGGACATTGTCCTTAGTAATTTTCAGCCATTCCTAATATGATCCCATGTTAAAGTACACGTGCACTTGGATTTGTCCCCAGTAATTTGCAACATGTCCCTAGTAACTCGGGAGCCGTGGCGACGCCATCGAATTGGGAAAAGTTAATGAGATCAGTTATCAGCAATCGAAAGTTCAAGTTTCAAACGACTTGCCTGGCTATCGGATACTTGCTTTGCGCTTCCATCGCGTTGAGCGTCACTGCGATACAAGAGATTACGCAGTCGCAGCGCAGAGCCGATCTCATTCTGTCGATCTGCAATACCTGCCATTCTCGAATGGGGGCTTTGCCCCTTTTGGGGCAATGAAGCCTTCGGGCGGGAGTAATGGCGATTCGGCAGCTAAGTGAGAAATTCAAGCTGGTTCGTTTGATGATTGCGCATAATACACACACATCTGTCCCAGTTTCTGTTTCACTGTCATCATATTATCGCAAAGAGCATAAACACCAATTCATGTTCGCTGGGAACTTGCTTTAGACTAGGAGGAGCAGCGCACATGTCTACTTATGTTCCTGTCCCTAGATGGCACTAGTAGTAAACGCCTGAAGTTATGCTGTACCGCATAGCTTGGAACCAAGACCTGCGGTCTGTGCAATGGGGGAGGTGGTACCGAGTCAATCTGGTCATCAGGGGGGGGGGGTTACCATACCCTTGACGCTGATGACCACTGCTCTGTACTCCCAGGGAGCGTCTGGTTCCGGACCCTCCGGAGAGTAGGCACTTGCCGGATGGCGAGCACTTCCTGCCAGACCTATGCTCCTACTTCCCACGCGAGTTCGACATGGACAAGTGGACCGGCGGCCACGCCCACCCTCCCACGTGAGTCTTGTCCCTCCCCTCCCCTACCGTACCGCGCCAGAGCGCGGACAGCGGGGCGGAGTGTGAAGCATGATCGTGTGGAGGAAAGTAACTGTGGTCAAATCGTGGTGGGCGCTCGCGGTGTGAATGGTTATATGATCGCATGTGATGTACATAACCTTCTACGGAGGCATGATAGGATCATGTCGCGGCCTTGAAAAGTGAATGAATAACATCATGCAATTATCGTTGTGCGTGCAATGCTAACAATTGTATATATATATATTTTTTTAAACAACGTTGTGTTAATATTTTTTGTTGTCTGGGATACCGTATATTTCAATTTTGCTAGTGTTACACGAAAACTTGCTAACTGCATCGTGTACTGCCTGAGAACCACTAACCCTAATTTACCTTTTGTCGGTGTCCGTACATGCCCAGAAACCTGCCTCCCGGACCCTTCACTCGCCCCGTACTAACCGCCACCCCGCCGGACAGCTCCATCAGCGTGCAGTACCAGACCGCCGTGCGTCGCCACTACCTGGCCGTGGAACCGAGCGAGGAGCGCACCCCGCGACCCTCCCGCGGCGACCAGCCGGACGGCTCCGAGCGGCGGCCCCGTGCCGAGGTGCGGCCGCGCTCGAACGTGGTGGAGCGGCTGCTGGTGCGGCGCCAGGTGGAGGAGGCTGGCAAACAGGTGGAGCGGTGCGCGGGGCTGCATGGCTCCCTGCGTCCGTCCCGCGCCGCTCGGCGGCTGGACATCCAGGCCGCTGACCGCCGCCGCCGCCGTCGCACGCTGGCCGCTGTGGAGGACGGGTCGGAAGAGGAGGAGGAGGAGCTGGAGAGAGTGGTGGAGCGACGCTCCCCGCGCCGAGACTGGCAGGCAGAGTTTGAGAGGCAGGTCGGCCGCGGCAGCACGGCGCTGAAAGGATGCAGCGATATCGACACCTGGGAGAGCAGGTTCTTGGAGCGAGTCTGAGGGGCGGATCGTGTGTGGGTCGGCCTCAAGTAGCCTGGGGGCTGAGCCAGAGGTCGCTGCACTCTGTCGTGGACGGCACTGCACGGCACGGCACTTTAATGCACCGTGTCTCGCTTTGATCGTTCGCAAAGCCGACGTGCGATAGGTTGGCCGCACCTTTCTGTTGCCTGTCACAGTCTGGCATCGTTTAAAGGGAATGTTTCACCTTTCTGAAAGTTGTCAAATATACGCTGGTTGTAGTAGAAAATATGAAGTAAGTGCTGCTGAAAACGATGGTGATATTTTTCACTCGAAAAGTCACTTAACTTTATATAAATTAAGTTTTTATATTTGGGCGAATGACGTCATTATTGAGCAGTATAGACCGCCGCTGATTGTGACAAAGTGGGATTGGCTGAAAAAGTGTCTGTCAGCCAATCAGCGGCTGCACCAGCCTGGAGTCATTTTGAAAATGTTAAATTAAATTGTTAAAAACGGTTAAGTTTTGGGAAAAATGACCTTAGTAATTTAGACATTTCAATAACGGCCCAAGATAATGGCTATCTCAGTTTACAACTAATACAAAGGTTAAACATTCCCTTTAATGCGCCGCACTGGAATGCAATCAGCAAGGAGGGGAGGATCGTTCTGGCAAAAATGTAGAGATGGAAAAAGAGAGGCACAACTTGGTGTTCTTCTCTGAGTGGTTATAAAGGCTAATATGGACGGTATGAAAAATCGCCACTCGAGTTGTGACAGCGTGGTTTTCTTTCACGAGATAAGATGCAAAGGTTTATCTGCCAACTGCCTGAATGTATATAATACCGATAAGAGTAAATATTAAGGCCTGCAAATTTTGCTCCGCCGCAATGCGTTTCAATGCAAACTTAGAAGTTATGTTTAGTACTGCAGTGTTTGAGTGTTGTTTGCGTACGATCTTTTCCTATAGGAATCTCAAAAGCATTCAGGATGAGTTGATATAAAAGTGATTCGGCTTAGGGCTGACAAAATACTTAGCCAAACATTGTCACTGCCAACGACTCGCGCCTCATTTTGAATGTACGAGACTGTCCCTTCCCTCTCGCAACTGTCGTTTTAAACGACCTGAATGTGCGTTTAACACCCTGAATGTCTGTGTTTTGTGTCTCACCGCTACTAAGACTCACTCGGTCAATCTGACTCACTCCGACTCACTCGGTCAATAAACGTCCGCTCCGATTTGTAACCGTTTTGTGTTGCACGCGGGTTAACCGAACAATGTCTAGAAACGCAACAGCGATGCCGGCCATCCAAGAGCCGTCGCCGTCGCCGTCGACTCTCGCTCTCCGATTCCTCTGACAGAGCATCCAAGGTACGACTCGACTGAATTGTGCTCTTGCGTTTGCCCGCTTCGCTGCAGTCAGGTGCATCCCTGTTATCCAATTTCTAGGGTCGCTATCACTGCCCAGCTTACGCTTTAGTTTCACAGCTTCACGAACGTATCTGCGGCCGCAGGTAGATGAACAAATGTGCAACACCGCTTCAGCACTGTAGCCGGCCGAAGTATCTGATTGTAGTTTAAAATGTATGCCAGTTAAATATATGATGGATGAGCTTGGGTAGAGTGCGCCTTTTGATGCAGTTATATGGCAGCAGTTCAGTCTCTCGGTTCCGCTTCAGACCACGCACCAGGTAGCCAACAAATTGGGATTCTCTGTTGCCATGTATGCAGCCTCAGTATCTTTAGCTGTTGGTCATATTTTCATCTCGAAGCCTCGCATATGTCTTCAGCAGCGCGCGAGTCTTCAGCAGTTAGAGTTGCTCTATCTGCTTTGTAGTTCGCCGGCGTTTGGTAGTTAGTGGAGATAATAAGGTAGTTAGTGGAGATAATCTGCTTCTTTATGGATCACTTTTAGCTTAGTAGCATCCATAGAGACATGCTGTCTCCAATCCATAGAGACATCCATAGAGACATGCTGTCTCCAATCCATAGAGACATCCATAGAGACATGCTGTCTCCAATCCATAGAGACATCCATAGAGACATGCTGTCTCCAATCCATAGAGACATCCATAGAGACATGCTGTCTCCAATCCATAGAGACATCCATAGAGACATGCTGTCTCCAATCCATAGAGACATCCATAGAGACATGCTGTCTCCAATCCATAGAGACATCCATAGAGACATGCTGTCTCCAATCCATAGAGACATGCTGTCTCCAATCCATAGAGACATCCATAGAGACATGCTGTCTCCAATCCATAGAGACATCCATAGAGACATGCTGTCTCCAATCCATAGAGACATCCATAGAGACATGCTGTCTCCAATCCATAGAGACATCCATAGAGACATGCTGTCTCCAATCCATAGAGACATCCATAGAGACATGCTGTCTCCAATCCATAGAGACATCCATAGATACATCCATAGAGACATGCTGTCTCCAATCCATAGAGACATCCATAGAGACATGCTGTCTCCAATCCATAGAGACATCCATAGAGACATGCTGTCTCCAATCCATAGAGACATGCTGTCTCCAATCCATAGAGACATCCATAGAGACATGCTGTCTCCAATCCATAGAGACATCCATAGAGACATGCTGTCTCCAATCCATAGAGACATGCTGTCTCCAATCCATAGAGACATCCATAGAGACATGCTGTCTCCAATCCATAGAGACATCCATAGAGACATGCTGTCTCCAATCCATAGAGACATCCATAGAGACATGCTGTCTCCAATCCATAGAGACATCCATAGAGACATGCTGTCTCCAATCCATAGAGACATCCATAGAGACATGCTGTCTCCAATCCATAGAGACATCCATAGAGACATGCTGTCTCCAATCCATAGAGACATGCTGTCTCCAATCCATAGAGACATCCATAGAGACATGCTGTCTCCAATCCATAGAGACATCCATAGAGACATGCTGTCTCCAATCCATAGAGACATCCATAGAGACATGCTGTCTCCAATCCATAGAGACATCCATAGAGACATGCTGTCTCCAATCCATAGAGACATCCATAGAGACATGCTGTCTCCAATCCATAGAGACATCCATAGATACATCCATAGAGACATGCTGTCTCCAATCCATAGAGACATCCATAGAGACATGCTGTCTCCAATCCATAGAGACATCCATAGAGACATGCTGTCTCCAATCCATAGAGACATGCTGTCTCCAATCCATAGAGACATCCATAGAGACATGCTGTCTCCAATCCATAGAGACATCCATAGAGACATGCTGTCTCCAATCCATAGAGACATGCTGTCTCCAATCCATAGAGACATCCATAGAGACATGCTGTCTCCAATCCATAGAGACATCCATAGAGACATGCTGTCTCCAATCCATAGAGACATCCATAGAGACATGCTGTCTCCAATCCATAGAGACATCCATAGATACATCCATAGAGACATGCTGTCTCCAATCCATAGAGACATCCATAGAGACATGCTGTCTCCAATCCATAGAGACATCCATAGAGACATGCTGTCTCCAATCCATAGAGACATGCTGTCTCCAATCCATAGAGACATCCATAGAGACATGCTGTCTCCAATCCATAGAGACATCCATAGAGACATGCTGTCTCCAATCCATAGAGACATGCTGTCTCCAATCCATAGAGACATCCATAGAGACATGCTGTCTCCAATCCATAGAGACATCCATAGAGACATGCTGTCTCCAATCCATAGAGACATCCATAGAGACATGCTGTCTCCAATCCATAGAGACATCCATAGAGACATGCTGTCTCCAATCCATAGAGACATCCATAGATACATCCATAGAGACATGCTGTCTCCAATCCATAGAGACATCCATAGAGACATGCTGTCTCCAATCCATAGAGACATCCATAGAGACATGCTGTCTCCAATCCATAGAGACATCCATATATACATGCTGTCTCCAATCCATAGAGACATCCATAGAGACATGCTGTCTCCAATCCATAGAGACATCCATAGAGACATGCTGTCTCCAATCCATAGAGACATCCATAGATACATCCATAGAGACATGCTGTCTCCAATCCATAGAGACATCCATAGAGACATGCTGTCTCCAATCCATAGAGACATCCATAGAGACATGCTGTCTCCAATCCATAGATACATCCATAGAGACATGCTGTCTCCAATCCATAGAGACATCCATAGAGACATGCTGTCTCCAATCCATAGAGACATCCATAGATACATCCATAGAGACATGCTGTCTCCAATCCATAGAGACATCCATAGAGACATGCTGTCTCCAATCCATAGAGACATCCATAGAGACATGCTGTCTCCAATCCATAGAGACATCCATAGATACATCCATAGAGACATGCTGTCTCCAATCCATAGAGACATCCATAGAGACATGCTGTCTCCAATCCATAGATACATCCATAGAGACATGCTGTCTCCAATCCATAGAGACATCCATATATACATGCTGTCTCCAATTCATAGAAACATCCATAGAGACATCCATAGAGACATGCTGCCTCCAATCCATTGAGACATCCATAGAGACATCCATATAGACATGCTGTCTCCAATCCATAGAGACATCCATAGAGACATGCTGTCTCCAATCCATAGAGACATCCATAGAGACATGCTGTCTCCAATCCATAGAGACATCCATAGAGACATGCTGTCTCCAATCCATAGAGACATCCATAGAGACATGCTGTCTCCAATCCATAGAGACATCCATAGATACATCCATAGAGACATGCTGTCTCCAATCCATAGAGACATCCATAGAGACATGCTGTCTCCAATCCATAGAGACATCCATAGAGACATGCTGTCTCCAATCCATAGATACATCCATAGAGACATGCTGTCTCCAATCCATAGAGACATCCATATATACATGCTGTCTCCAATTCATAGAAACATCCATAGAGACATCCATAGAGACATGCTGCCTCCAATCCATTGAGACATCCATAGAGACATCCATATAGACATGCTGTCTCCAATCCATAGAGACATCCATAGATACATCCATAGAGACATGCTGTCTCCAATCCATAGAGACATCCATAGATACATCCATAGAGACATGCTGTCTCCAATCCATAGAGACATCCATAGATACAATGTGTCTCCAATCCATAGAGACATCCATAGATACATGCTGTCTCCAATCCATAGAGACATCCATATATACATGCTGTCTCCAATCCATAGAGACATCCACAGATACATGCTGTCTCCAATCCATAGAGACATCCATAGAGACATGCTGTCTCCAATCCATAAAGACATCCATAGAGACATCCATAGAGACATGCTGTCTCCAATCCATAGAGACATCCATAGAGACATCCATAGAGACATGCTGTCTCCAATCCATAGAGACATCCATAGATACATCCATAGAGACATGCTGTCTCCAATCCATAGAGACATCCATAGAGACATGCTATATCCAATCCATAAAGACATCCATAGAGACATCCATAGAGACATGCTATCTCCAATCCATAAAGACATCCATAGAGACATGCTGTCTCCAATCCATAGAGACATCCATAGAGACATGCTGTCTCCAATCCATTGAGACATCCATAGAGACATGCTGTCTCCAATTCATAGAGACATCCATATATACATGCTGTCTCCAATCCATAGAGACATGCTGTCTCCAATCCATAGAGACATCCATATATAAATGCTGTCTCCAATCCATAGAGATATCCATAGAGACATGCTGTCTCCAATCCATAGAGACATCCATATATACATGTTGTCTCCAAGCCACACATTACTGGTGTCACACATTACGACAGCTCAGACTCACTGCACTCCTCAAAATGTGCAGCGGAAGCCAGTTTCATCCCATAAACCTGTCCGTCTCAACTCTCAACAATTGAAATGTGCTATTGCCTCGTTTTGTCCTCGTGTTTATCCCTTAGCACATTGATGAACGCGCTACTCTCTGACAATGCCTTCGTGCCGCGGCAGATTCCTACGCCAGGAGCGCAGCGTTCAGTACGGCTTCAAGAGCCACCCGGCCGACCTCAAGTGGTACATCTACGGCTTCCCCATGCCGGAGGTGCGCTTCACCTTCAACGGCAAGGACATCGAGATGGGCGGCCGCTACAGCCACAGCTACACCCGCTCCGGCGGGCTCTCGCTCTTCGTCAACAAGTGAGGAGAATGGAGGTGCCGCTTGTTATATGTAGTTGGCGCTGGAAATGGTTACTGGTCATCGCCGACACTTGGTTTGTACCGTTAACGACGGAATATGGCCTAAAGTCGTCTAAAAGACCAAGATTCTGAAGAGCAAAGCGGACTCGCATGCTCAGCTCCGAGTTAGGAGTACGGGGGGGGGGGGGGGTATGGAGATTGATCTGAATTTGGGAGAAATAGGTCCATGTTCTCACACCAATCCGTCAATATTCTTACCTCGGGATAATCTCTGGACAGTCAACACTCCTATCTACCTCCTCCAACACGTCTGAAACATCTCTGAACGCTTCTCCCTCCCTTGCCAGGATGCTGGACCGTGACGCGGGCGTATATGAGGCAATCGCCACTAACGACTCTGGCGAGGCGCGGCAGAAGGTCGTACTCAACATCGCCGAGCACCCGCGCTTCTCGGTTCACCCGGAGAAGACGACGGTGATGCAGCGGGACCAGGCGCGCTTCGAGGCGCGCGTCACCGGAGTGCCCTACCCGGAGATCCGCTGGTACAAAGACTGGCTGCCGCTGGCGCCTTCGGACCGCATCAGGATCCACTGGAAGGAGCCCGACACCTGCGTGCTGCTCATCAACGGATGTGTGCCCAGGGATAATGGGCTGTATTCCATCAGTGCCACAAATGTTGCCGGGACTACGTCTGCATCGGTAAGAACTAAGCACCACGTGCTCGACTCTGAGGAATTATGTCCGCATCGGCAAGGGAGATTACGATGATACCCGCGCTTCTTGGCGTTGCCGCTTCTTGTGGTGATGACAATAATCGCGATTTACGGGAACGGCAGTTTTAATCGTCCGGCACCCAACTGTTATGCCGATGTTTGTTGTTGTAAAGACGTTGAATTACATTGCATTTTCACCCGAATTGAATATGTTGGAAAGGCACGAATGCTTTATTTTTGGTACGATACTTTATCGTCGCGATGTATGACTTGATAGGTATAATTGGCAAGGTATCTCGTTGTGTGGGGTCGGCTACTGATTGCTAAATTGAGTGGTGCTCGGGCTTGTTTAACACGCGCACTGGAGGGGGAGGGGGGGGGGGGGGGGGGGGGGGGGAGGGGGCGAAATCCGCCCACCCCTTCTGTTTTGTTTTTGTCTACATCTCCTGATTTTACCTGTCGATATGCATCATTTATTGTGTATCTGCTAACAAATGAATGGTGCGTCGTTTAAAGTAAGAAACATACAAATCGGTCTAAAACTTTTTGAGTTATAGGCCATAAAAGGAAAGCAAATACTTTAAAATGTCTCAAAAATGACCGCAGTGAAATGTTGATATGTAAATGACCTGAGGTCAAATACAACTTCTATCATACCTATTGTATCAATATACTTTCCAACAAATCATTAAACCCATTTTGGGGGTATATACATGCAATCACTGCATTCCATAAGTGATAAGTCATAACAATGCCAAGCCATGGAGCGCATAACAAGCACAATTGAACATATTTGACCTCATTTGACCTTGGCAATATTGACCTAGGGTCATGACATTTTCACAAAACAGAGATCCCCACAGCACTTCTCCACTCTACAAATTTCGTTATTGTGGCTCTTGTGGGGGTCGATATCCTAGGGGGGGGGGAGGTCGGAATTCGCCCCCTCTCCAGTGCGTGTAATTCTCAGAGGCCCTCCAGGGCGCGTGCTAAGGGTTCGTATTGTCCTGTCCGTTCATCCTGAAAGTTACACCTCCAAGAACAGACTGCTCAAATGTTGTTCAGATTCGCTTGAAGATCAGACAGCTCAGCGTATCTTTAATCGTTCTCCTGGATAACCAAGCCCACCCTCTCCCTCAGGCTATGCTACACGTTGAGTACGACGAGGCGATGTACAATTACATCTCCTACTCCCCCGCACGCTCCGTCCGGCCCCGCACCAAGGCCTTCGAGGACTTCTACAACGTAGGCGACGAGCTGGGCCGCGGCACACAAGGCATCACTTATCACGTGGTGGAGAGGAACAGCGGTAAGAGAACAGGCCGGCACACGTTGAAACAGGCCACGAAACAGGCCGGCACACGTTGCAACAGGCCACGAAACAGGCCGGCACACGTTGAAAGTATTGTTCTCGTTTTGAAGCACTTGCGGCTGGCTGTTGGTTATTCTCTGGCTATCGTTATTATTGTTCCCGTCTTTCTCAGCTATGTATATATCAATATATTTACGAATCAGTTCTCCTCTGGCCTGAAGCTACGCGCTAACCCTCCCCCCCCCCGACAGGCCGCAACTTCGCCGCCAAGTGCATGAGCGGCAAGGGCGAGCACCGCCAGATGATGAACAACGAGATGTGGATCATTAATCAGCTGAGTGACCGTAGGCTGACGAGACTGTACGACGCGTACGAGTCGCCGCGTCAGCTGATCCTCGTGCAGGAGCTGTGCGCCGGAGGCGAGCTGCTGCCTGCGCTCTGCCAGAAGACCACCTTCAACGAGGGCGACATCGCCAGTGTGATGCGACAGGTGCTCTGGGGCCTGCAGCACATGCACGGCAAGCACATCGGCCACCTGGGCCTGACGGTACGTGGACGGGACGTGGACGGGACGTGGACGGGACGTGGACGGGACGTGGACGGGACGTGGACGGGACGTGGACGGGACGTGGACGGGACGTGGACGGGACGTGGACGGGACGTGGACGGGACGTGGACGGGACGTGGACGGGACGTGGACGGGACGTGAACGGGACGTGGACGGGACGTGGACGTGGACGGGACGTGGACGGGACGTGGACGGGACGTGGACGGGACGTGGACGGGACGTGGACGGGACGTGGACGGGACGTGGACGGGACGTGGACGGGACATGGACGGGACGTGGACGGGATGTGGACGGGACGTGGACGTGGCGTGGACGGGACGTGACGTAGCGTGATATGACGTGATGTGACTGTACGTGATGGTGCATGAATGAAGCGGGGGACTAGGGGGAGAAGGTGTATGTGAGGAGATTTGATAGCTGGTGCGCGGCTCCTGGCAGTGGGTTGGCCGGGGATGAGGTGGTTTCCAGCTGATGACGAAGGCGGGCTTCGGGCGCGGCTGCTGGCAGTGGGTTGGCCGGGGGTGAGGTGGTTTCCAGCTGATGACGAAGGCGGGCTGATCGGTCGTATGCTGGCAGTGGGTTGGCCGGGGATCAGGTGGTTTCCAGCTGATGACGAAGGCGGGCTGATCGGTCGTATGCTGGCAGTGGGTTGGCCGGGGATCAGGTGGTTTCCAGCTGATGACGAAGGCGGGCTTCGGGCGCGGCTGCTGGCAGTGGGTTGGCCGGGGGTGAGGTGGTTTCCAGCTGATGACGAAGGTGGGCTGATCGGTCGTATGCTGGCAGTGGATTGGCCGGGGATCAGGTGGTTTCCAGCTGATGACGAAGGTGGGCTGATCGGTCGTATGCTGGCAGTGGGTTGGCCGGGGATCAGGTGGTTTCCAGCTGATGACGAAGGCGGGCTGATCGGTCGTATGCTGGCAGTGGGTTGGCCGGGGATCAGGTGGTTTCCAGGATGGGGACGAAGGCGGACTTCGGGCGCGGCTCCTGGCAGTGGGTTATCCGGGGATGAGGTGATTTCCAGCTGATGACGAAGGCGGGCTGATCGGTCGTATGCTGGCAGTGGGTTGGCCGGGGATCAGGTGGTTTCCAGCTGATGACGAAGGCGGGCTGATCGGTCGTATGCTGGTCAGTCACCACTCGTGTCAACAATGACCAGTCGGGAAGACAATGTTAGCGTGTTGTTTTATGGACGCCAATGGTGTTTTGGATGACTAAGAGTTATGATCATGAGTATGCTATACAATCACTAATATGTACTTGCTATATATTCAAACGAGCAATGTTCCATTCTCCATCATTCCCATCCGCCTGATAATGATATTTATTATTATTATTATTATTATTATTTATTCCGCCGTGTCTCACCCCCAACGCCCCTCCTTTCGCCCACTTACAGGCGGCGCTCCTTCCCTCTCGTTGGGATACTGAGAGAGGCGCCTTATCTTGCCGTGTTTCCGTCCACAGCCTGGTGACATCCTGTTCACCCGTCCCGGGGGAGATGACATCAAGCTGATCGACTTCAGCTACTCCCGGCACATCAACCCGCAGAAACCGGAGCGGCTCGACTACGGTGCGTTGAACGAGGCTGTAGCACGGTCACTTTGACCGTGACACGTTCTTTACAAAGTCAGTTGTCAGCGTACTAAAGGAGTCATAATTAGCAGTAGGTGAACTTGTGAAATGGTTCGACTATGTAAATAGTTTCCCGCCTCAAATAGCATCGTCTATAAAAATGTCTCCCCTTTTGCTAATTTGTTAAGTGGCAATCGATATCATTTGTACGTTATAATTATGTCCTACAGTTGTGTCAGTTTCACATCTAGGTCAGTACTGGTGGGTTGCTCCTAATCTGTCAATAAAACAGCGTGATTGTCCGAGTGACACTTATGTGGACAGGCATGCCTGAGTTTGTGGCGCCAGAGATTGACCGAGTGACACTCATGTGGACAGGCATGCCTGAGTTTGTGGCGTCAGAGATTGACCGAGTGACACTCATGTGGACAGGCATGCCTGAGTTTGTGGCGCCAGAGATTGACCGAGTGACACTCCTGTGGACAGACATGCCTGAGTTTGTGGCGCCAGAGATTGACCGAGTGACACTCATGTGGACAGGTATGCCTGAGTTTGTGGCGCCAGAGATTGACCGAGTGACACTCCTGTGGACAGGTATGCCTGAGTTTGTGGCGCCAGAGATTGACCGAGTGACACTCATGTGGACAGGTATGCCTGAGTTTGTGGCGCCAGAGATTGACCGAGTGACACTCCTGTGGACAGACATGCCTGAGTTTGTGGCGCCAGAGATTAACCGAGTGACACTCATGTGGACAGGTATGCCTGAGTTTGTGGCGCCAGAGATTGACCGAGTGACACTCCTGTGGACAGGTATGCCTGAGTTTGTGGCGCCAGAGATTGACCGAGTGACACTCATGTGGACAGGTATGCCTGAGTTTGTGGCGCCAGAGATTGACCGAGTGACACTCCTGTGGACAGACATGCCTGAGTTTGTGGCGCCAGAGATTGACCGAGTGACACTCCTGTGGACAGGTATGCCTGAGTTTGTGGCGCCAGAGATTGACCGAGTGACACTCCTGTGGACAGGCATGCCTGAGTTTGTGGCGCCAGAGATTGACCGAGTGACACTCCTGTGGACAGGCATGCCTGAGTTTGTGGCGCCAGAGATCATCAACAACGAGTGTGTCGGTCTACCGGCCGACATCTGGTCGGTGGGAGTCATCACCTACCTGCTGCTCTCGGGAACCTCACCCTTCAGGTCAGGAGCGCTCCTGTGGCGGAAATCGCCCAGAGTTTTTTTTAGTGATAAATGTTTCATCGATATAAAAACAGATCCAACTCGCTGCTGTATCCGTGAAGCAAACCAATAAAACATATACTTCACTTCGAGCAATGCAGAAACCTCAAATAAATCGATGTGTTACAATCGATGAATCAATGCGGGGTTACAACCCTCGGAACGGCGTGGGTTTCGTAAGCAAAATAAACAGCGTCTGAATGAGAAACTTGACACCGCCTTATAGGAAATCATATCGGTAAATGATAAAATGTCGTATAGGTTAATATGTTTTAGCACTTGTTGTATGTAAAGCATTCATATTGAATATGAATAAATGTCTTTTTCAATGGCCTTACAATTTACAACGCACAAAGTTGAAAAATAATTGATAGTTATTAATTATTTCGACCCCAGGTCATTATCAAAATATACCAATGAACAGTTTTCACGGACGCGACATGAAGCTCCTTCATGTCGCGCTTCATTTCCTTCATGAAGCTCCTTCATGTCGCGCTTCATTTCCTTCATGAAGGAGCTTCATGTCGCGCTTCATTTCCTTCATGGAGCTCCTTCATGTCGCGCTTCATTTCCTTCATGTCGCGCTTCATTTCCTTCATGTCGCGCTTCATTTCCTTCATGTCGCGCTTCATTTCCCTCATGTCGCGCTTCATTTCCTTCATGTCGCGCTTCATTTCCTTCATGTCGCGCTTCATTTCCTTCATGTCGCGCTTCATTTCCTTCATGTCGCGCTTCATTTCCTTCATGTCGCGCTTCATTTCCTTCATGTCGCGCTTCATTTCCTTCATGAAGGAGCTTCATGTCGCGCTTCATTTCCTTCATGAAGCTCCTTCATGTCGCGCTTCATTTCCTTCATGTCGCGCTTCATTTCCTTCATGTCGCGCTTCATTTCCTTCATGTCGCGCTTCATTTCCTTCATGAAGGAGCTTCATGCCGCGCTTCATTTCCTTCATGAAGCTCCTTCATGTCGCGCTTCATTTCCTTCATGTCGCGCTTCATTTCCTTCATGAAGGAGCTTCATGTCGCGCTTCATTTCCTTCATGGAGCTCCTTCATGTCGCGCTTCATTTCCTTCATGTCGCGCTTCATTTCCTTCATGTCGCGCTTCATTTCCTTCATGTCGCGCTTCATTTCCTTCATGTCGCGCTTCATTTCCTTCATGAAGGAGCTTCATGTCGTGTCTGTGAAAACTGTTCTTTGGTATATTTTGATAATGACCTGTGGTCAAAATAATTAAAAACTATCAATTATCTTTCAACTTTGTGCGTTTTACATTGCAAGGAGGCCATTACAAAATATATGCATTCATATTAAATGTCCTATAGGTATATATTTAAATTGACACGTCACTATAAAAAGTGTCTCTAGGCGCCAAACTAGGGTGTGGTTACTCCGATTTGATTGATTGATTGATTGATTTATTTAACATCATCGCCGACGGGGTGAACCATTTATGGGCGAAGTCACACAGATAAAACCACACGCATTCACATACTTAAAATATCACATTACATCCCTCACCCATAACCATCTATACCTATAATAATACAAAAGATCACCTAGAAGATCCTCTATAATACAAACACGATGGTTAAAAGCTGTTAAATGACACAAATGGATTTAAAATATAAGAATAAAATACGAAATAAGAAATATGTGATGAAATAGTGAAGATAAAATAGCAAAAATGAAGACAAAGGTAAAAATGAAAACGAATATAAAATTAAATAGAAATAAAAAGTAACAATAGTTACACACAGCAATACCTATCACATTTCGACACCGGTGACAAATAAAACGTACATAGCGCGTATAGACTACCTACTTACAATGAAGCGACATATGACCTTACTTTGCCACGAAATGATGAGAGAGTGTCTGAGAACAGGTCCACCGTGGAACATTTATCTACGAGCCTATTAGCCAGTCTAGGCAGCCTCACAAAAATGCCTTCTCTCACAGTTGACACCCTGGCATATGGAATGCTAAACAGAGTTCGAGATTGTTGTCTTGTGGCGCGGCAGGGTACATTGAGTGAGAATGACTGTAATATAAATGATGAACGGATTTTGCCAGTGAAAACATTACGCAAAAACATGATATCGTATTGAGTTCTACGCGCAGATACAGACACTAAGCTAAAATGTTTCAGTAAGTCACAATACACAAGCGACGACGACTGAGAGCGCACCTGAGCGTTGAGCCACATTAAAAACTTATGCTCTATCCTTTCCAATCGAATGACATGAGATGAAGCGGCGCCTCCCCAAATCACGCTACAGTACTCCAAGTTGGAGCGAACGTGTGCGCAGTACGAAGCGATGACGGATCGGTCATTGAGATATCCTCTGGGGCTGGCTTTTTGGAATGATCGAATGAGTACACCGAGAGCTCTGTTTGCTTTTTTCACTGAACTATCTACATGTGGCCCGAATGTAAGTTTTGTATCAAGTATAACTCCGAGGTCCCGAATTTGGTCAACGTGCTCTAATTCAGTCCTATCAATGTGATAAGTTGTTTCTAATGGCTTTGTTCTCAATGACATTCGGAAAGATTTACATTTAGATGAGTTTAACTTTAACTTCCATACTTTTGACCACTCGTATAGCTTATTGAGGTCATTTTGAAGGGCTTGGGCGTCGGAGCTTCTGGAAATTTTCCTGTATAATTTTGCGTCATCCGCGAACAGCAGAACCCCAGAGGACATCCCAATAGGAAGATCGTTGACGTACATCGCAAACAGTAAAGCGGATATTATACCTCCCTCGGGAGTACCCGAGGTTACCGGGCTCCATGCCGAGCACTGCCCGTTTACAACTACGCGTTGTTGCCTGTTTTCAAGATATGAAGTAAACCATAGCGATGCACAATCTGAAATGTTGTATGAATTTTTGAGTTTGTGGAGCAGGAGAGCATGATTAACGCTTTGAAAAGCTGACGAAAAATCGGTGTAAATGCAATCTGTTTGAATACGTTCCTCAATGGATTCACAGGCAGTGCTCAGCATTGATGCTAGGTTGGCCACACAAGAACGGCCGGGTATAAAACCATGTTGCGCCGGTGACATGACAGGATCCACGTGACGCAACAGGGTAAAATATACAACTCTCTCCAGTACTTTTCCGAACAGAGGAATCAACGACACGGACCTGTAACAGCTCGGGTCCTTGAGCTACCCTTCTTAAAAATCGGCATGACATTTGCACGCTTCCAAGGTTCCGGGAATATTCCCTGCCGGAGCGACATCGAACATATTTTGGTCAGTGGTACAGTGAGTACATCTCGGCATTCACGGATAATCCTCGCACTTATCCCGTCAGGACCACACGCTTTGTGTTCCGGTATGCTATCGAGTATCGCTCGGACAGTGTCGATGTCGCAGTACATATTGGTCAGCTGCGGCACATCGTATACTGGGGCAGCGGGAAACTCCGCGATAAGAGTGTCGGAGAATTTGGACGAGAATGCGGCATTCAAAGCGTTAGCCTTTTCCCTGTCGTCCGTGATATCTACACCTCCTACCTTGAGCATTGACAGGCGCTTGTTCCCACTCTTAGTATTCTTTAAGAAAGACCAGAATCGTTTCGGGTTGCTTTTAAAATCGTGTGTTAGTCCGACAAGGTATTCACTATATTTGGTGTTAGCCGCAGTTTTAAAATCGCTCTTCTTATCGCGGAAGTCTGCCTCAGTTTCCTCACACCTATTTCTTTTCATTCTTCGAAATGAACACTCGTCTTAACAGAGTGCGTAGCTCTCCGTCGAACCAAGGCGGGTAATTCCGCTCGATCTGCACAGTAGGGATACAGTCCTTAATAGTCGCGCACGGAATATCATTGAACATGTCAACGGCCTCGTCTACATGCTTATCATCCAGAACCTGCCTGCCATGATGACAGAATGACTCGTTAGCCCATTGCGCAGACCACAGTTATCTGCTTCAAGCTATGCGGTACAGCATAACTGCAGGCGTTTACTACTAGTGCCATCTAGGGACAGGAATATAAGTAGACCCTTGTGCTGTTGCTCCTAGCCTAAGGCAGTGGTTCCCAGCGTAGACAACACAAAACACGAACACGGCAACACAAATGAGCGTCATTTTGTGTTGTTGTTGCCTGAATTGTTTGTTCTTTGCGGTGATGTGGTGACAGTGAAAAATAAACCAGGATAAATGTCTGTGTATTTGTCACCATCACCCAAGGAATCAGCTATAATTTCTGACTTAGTTGCTCAATGGCCATTACCCCCACACATAGGATTATTTACCCCAAGTGGGGTCATTACCCCCATTTGACAATCGCTGCATAAAACCTCTTGGCTCCTCTTCTTATACTCCCTTTGCCGCCGCCACAGGGGTGAGACAGACCGCGAGACCCTGAAAAAGATCCAGTCGGGAGAGATGGACTATGATCTGGAGGCGTTCGCCGGCGTCTCGGAGGAGGCGAAAGACTTCATCGCCAAGCTGTTGGTGTTCTCGCCCACCGAGCGACTGGACGTGCGAGCGGCGCTGCGGCACCCCTGGCTCAAGTTCGCCGATCATATGCCGTCATCCGTAAAGGATGTCTCCACGGATCGGCTCAAGATCTACCAGGAGAAGTTCAGGTGAGGCCTCGTCCCCAGGGGAGGTCGGTTAAGACTTGTTTTAGACCGTGCAGTGTGTTATCAGTTTACACTGTGAATGTGATAGGTGAATGTGAATGTGAATGTGATACGTGAATCACGAAAGAGATGAGGTAAATTTTAAAAGGGATGTGGTGCTCTATCTGCCTCTAGTGCATTGGTTCTCAACAGAAAGGGTTTGGTTACCCCCTGTTAATAACCAGAATGACTCGTTGCCCACTCCCCCCATTGCGCAGACCACAGTTCTCGGATTCAAGCTACGCGGTACAGCATACTTTCAGGCGTTTACTACTAGCGCCATCTAGGGACAAGCATATAAGTAGACTTGTGCGCTGTTCACCTAAAACGTAACACAGTGCAGATCATTATTAAATATTGATTGTTTTTGATGCTCTTTACAATGATATAGTGACAGTGAAACAGATACGGGGATTAATGTATGTGCGATGTACACAAACGTCAAACGAATCAGCTATAATTATCTCACTTAACTACTTATTCGCCATTACCCCACCTAAAGTCTCCATATGCACGCAGTGGGGTAATTACCACTACACATTACACTAGTGCAATTATCCAAATGCACTGCGTACTTGATGAACCTTGTGTGAATTGCGTGCTAAAATTTGAGTGCATTTAAATATGCCAGATTGCCATACATGCTAACTATTGACCGGAACTCATATCGCTTACGACTTTGCGAGGAGAAAGTAATACATAGACAATTGTAATGTTATTTATTTGTACGCTTAAATGATGTCATAACATGCTAAAATGTGTTACGTTGGTGGCCACACCGCTCCTCCACAATATATACCCCTCCACAACTACAACCACTGGTAGCGCAGTATGCATTCTCCTCTACCTAATTCTCGAAATCAATTAGATACACTGCCCCCATTCATATCACTCACTGACACCACACACCGTGCCTCCTCTCCTCAGGGACTGGTACAGTAACGAGTCATGTGCACCCTCTGACGTCATACCCCGTGTCTCCTCTCCTCAGGGACTGGTACAGTAACGAGTCATGAGCACCCCTGACGTCATACCCCGTGTCTCCTCTCCTCAGGGACTGGTACAGTAACGAGTCATGTGCACCCTCTGACGTCATACCCCGTGTCTCCTCTCCTCAGGGACTGGTACAATGACGAGTCATGTGCACCCTCTGACGTCATACCCCGTGCCTCCTCTCCTCAGGGACTGGTACAGTAACGAGTCATGTGCACCCTCTGACGTCATACCCCGTGTCTCCTCTCCTCAGGGACTGGTACAGTAACGAGTCATGAGCACCCCTGACGTCATACCCCGTTCCTCCTCTCCTCAGGGACTGGTACAGTAACGAGTCATGTGCACCCTCTGACGTCATACCCCGTGTCTCCTCTCCTCAGGGACTGGTACAGTAACGAGTCATGTGCACCCTCTGACGTCACACCCCGTGTCTTCTCTCCTCAGGGACTGGTACAGTAACGAGTCATGTGCACCTTCTGACGTCATACCCCGTGTCTCCTCTCCTCAGGGACTGGTACAGTAACGAGTCATGTGCACCCTCTGACGTCACACCCCGTGTCTCCTCTCCTCAGAGACTGGTACCGGAACGCCTCGTGCCACACCTGGTTCCGCCGCCGCCCGCTGAGCTCGGCCTTCACGCACCCGAGCTGCATGGTGTACCCGCCAGACGTGCAGTACACGCCGCCGCAGTCCCCAGAGCCGGCCCGCCGCGCCAAGTGGCAGCCGCCGCAGCTGGAGTTGAACGGCGTGCCGGAAAGGGAGCACCCCGACACCGAGATCGGATGGGTGCAGACCGAGAGCCAGTAAGTAGGGGCGGAGGGGGGGGGGGGGCAGTGAGTGGGGGGACGTGCTAAGAGCCAGTGAGTTACGTGAGAGGGTAAGTTGGTCGTCAGATTGAGAGTCTTAGTAATAACAAAGGGGGTTTGTGTGATGTACGGTAAAATCTTGAGAGATGTGACAGATGTTGGGAGCCAAGGATGTGTAGTGTGAATGTCGTGTTTGGACAACTAAAACTGTAGCAAGCAGAGACACGCAGGTCACACTGCCGTGCTTGTAAGAACAAGATACCTGCTGCAATGTACCTAAGAACCTGCTGTGCTGCAATGATACCTGCTGTAATGATTCGTAGCAGTTTATGGCCGATAGTTCTCGATAGTCCTAAATAGAATGTGATGCAATTATGCCTGTTGCAAGTATCACTATCCATAAGCATCTAACCCTTCGCTGTAATCATCAAACCCGCACAGCATTAACGGTACCCTGCCCTGCTCCTCGTGTCTCCAGTTACCAGCAGGGTCCGGACACCTACCTCCTCCAGCTGCGGGACACCGGTCTGCCGTCCCGCCTGCGGGAGTACATGAAGGTGGCGGCCGAGAGGTCCCCCTCGTACGCACGCCGCGGACGGGAGGACCCGATGTTCGACAGAACGGTGAGGCCGCCGGACAGGGAGCAGATGTGTTGGTGGGAGGGTCGTACCCAGGAGCAGTATGTCTACATACACATACACACAGGCTTTCTGAGTAATGCGCATTCAACTCTGTTGTTGACATTCATGTTATGATAATGCATTTGCTGCTGATGAAGCTTAAAGGCGGCACAACTGCGTGGGTTACATGCATATTTCAGCGAACGGAAATATATCAACAAGTGCTTGAACATCTCACTGTAAGGTGCGCATGAGCATGATTAAAATCAACTAATGTGCGTAATATATCAATAGGTACATGATAATATTTAATGTCATTTCAAATCATCCACACACATAAAATACAATAATTCAAAACAAATCACAGTGTTAATTACTCTCCAATTACCGATCGTCCGCCATCAGTTGCCTATCGTGCACGAGCGTCGCCGATTCATGGACATCATGGACGAGGAGATCGACGACGAGCGTAAGAGCCGCATCAGCCGGTACGACTCCGAGGCGCAACAGCACGTGCCCCGCCGCCTGCGGTACGAGATGGGCACCAGAGCCGATGTCGTGGTGGAGGCCGAGACGCTGCTCGAGTCCAAACGCCAGGGACAGGTGAGTGTGTGTGCGTGGGGGGGGGGGAGGCGGCTAGGAGGAGGGGGACATGGTGGATGGTTGTGAAGAGATGGAGGGAAAGATGACTGCGAACAGCGGAAGTGTTTCAGCCAAATGAACAACGGGAGGTTAGCGTATGCTATATAGCGTTATGGCCTCTGCTGGGGATGTGCGAAGATGCTGGGCTGGCTTCGGACCTCGTTATGATATCTAGACCGTCTTAATTCTGCGATGTCGTTAAGAGTACGTGAGGAGAATTTATTGTATTGTAGGAGAAGGACAAAATATACGATTTACCTTCTCATTTACCCATTACCGGGTTGTGTTAACATCAGGTGTGTTAGGTGAATGTATTGTGTGGCGTAATATGACGATTCAGTCCGGGCCCTTCTCCCATCATCATCACAGGGATGTTTTGTGTGGCGTAATATGACGATTCAGTCCGGGCCCTTCTCCCATCATCATCACAGGGATGTTTTGTGTGGCGTAATGAGACGATTCAGTCCGGGCCCTTCTCCCATCATCATCACAGGGATGTTTTGTGGGGCGTAATATGACGATTCAGTCCGGGCCCTTCTCCCATCATCATCACAGGGATGTTTTGTGTGGCGTAATGAGACGATTCAGTCCGGGCCCTTCTCCCATCATCATCACAGGGATGTTTTGTGTGGCGTAATATGACGATTCAGTCCGGGCCCTTCTCCCATCATCATCACAGGGATGTTTTGTGGGGCGTAATATGACGATTCAGTCCGGGCCGTTATCCCATCATCATCACAGGGATGTTTTGTGTGGCGTAATGAGACGATTCAGTCCGGGCCCCTCTCCCATCATCATCACAGGGATGTTTTGTGTGGCGTAATATGACGATTCAGTCCGGGCCCTTCTCCCATCATCATCACAGGGATGTTTTGTGTGGCGTAATATGACGATTCAGTCCGGGCCCTTCTCCCATCATCATCACAGGGATGTTTTGAGTGGCGTAATATGACGATTCAGTCCGGGCCCCTCTCCCATCATCATCACAGGGATGTTTTGTGGGGCGTAATGTGACGATTCAGTCCGGGCCCTTCTCCCATCATCATCACAGGGATGTTTTGTGTGGCGTAATATGACGATTCAGTCCGGGCCCTTCTCCCATCATCATCACAGGGATGTTTTGTGGGGCGTAATATGACGATTCAGTCCGGGCCCTTATCCCATCATCATCACAGGGATGTTTAGGCCAGCTGTAACCGTGTTGGTGTGTTGTGTCGACAGTTCCCGTTCTTCCGTGAGAAGCCCCGCGACACTGCCATTCAGCACAACAAGCCGTGTGAACTCTCCTGCATGGCTGTCGGAGAGCCCCGACCCATCGTACAGTGGTTCAGGTCAGTCAGTCTAAAATAACACGTGGGGGCAATATAAAGCGTTCAATGCAAGCAACGGTTCCTTCCATATGAAGAATCATTATTAGGATTTAAGTTTTTTTTTAAAATATATAATTTACTTGCAACCCAACTGGTTGAGCAGAAATATAATATAATAGCCTTATACTGTACATTCAAATGCTAGGAAAATGCATACTGTGCCGAATCCATGTGCTCACTGATCAATCTCCAAAGCATGCTGTAATGCTGTATTCCCCTGTTACCAACAGCTGGTTGACAGCACTGTCCACCCTCCCCGTACCCCGTCTCTGACGCGGAAAAACGACGTCCTGCCAACCCTGACCGTTTCCCATCTCCCGTCTGCCTCTGACCGTTTCCCATCTCCCGTCTACCTCTGACCGTTTCCCATCTCCCGTCTACCTCTGACCGTTTCCCATCTCCCGTCTACCTCTGACCGTTTCCCATCTCCCGTCTACCTCTGACCGTTTCCCATCTCCCGTCTACCTCTGACCGTTTCCCATCTCCCGTCTACCTCTGACCGTTTCCCGCTCACCTTTGACCGCCCCCGTCTCCCACTCAACAGAAACGACATCGTCATCAGCGAGTCGAAGCGGATCAAGATTGTGGAGGAAGAGGACGGCCGATCGCGCATTCAGCTCCAGCCCGCCTCCGACTTCGACCAGGGTGTCTACAAGGTGGTGGCCCGCAATAGCGTCGGCCAGACGGTCACCAAGTGCCGGCTGTTCATGGGGTCGGAGCCGGGCCTGCCTGAGATGCCGGAGCCGGTGGAGCACTCGGACACGGAGGTGATGCTCCGCTGGAAGATCCCGCAGGACAGTGGACACACGCCCATCCTGGCGTACGGCCTGCAGATGAAGCCGACTCGTGAGTGCAGCTGGGCAGCTGAAGGCCGAGTTAACATGCACAGTGTAAAGAGTGTGGTAAGAGTGGGTGTACTCGGAGAACCGTTCTCCGAGTTGGTCTTTCGAGGGGACATTTTGAAGGATATTAAGACTAGCCAAACTTTTTGTTCAATTCGTGATTTAAGTAAATTATTTCATATTTGTACGTTTATTTAGAAGAAAAAAAGCATGTCTGTCTCGCAGTTTCATGCTATCTCACAAGTATAGCTTTATCATTCGGTTTCCACTTGTTGCTTCTTTCCCTGAACAGGCAACAGTATTTGGTGCACGTTAATATGATTATAATATAGATACCCGTACTGCTACTACACCGTCTCCGAGCTGACATTGTGTCCCGATGACTGACGTGTGTGTTGCGTGGCTCCTGCAGTGGATCACGAGTGGCAGGACGTAGCCAGCAACATCGACCACGAGTTCTTCTGCGTGCGCGGCCTGAAGCCAGAGTCCAACTATCACTTCCACCTGCGGGCGCTCAACAAGTTCGGCTGGGGCGGCTACAGCGTTCCCAGTCCCACCGTGCGCACACGCAAACTCGGTGAGTCACTCGGGAAGACATGACAAGGGAAAGAGAACAGGCTGGGTCTGAGTAGAAACCAACTTCATACCTGATCCGTAGCAATAAATTGGCAGTGAAAGCATTTCAATGTAGCCAGATACTCAACCGCTGTATCGTTTGTGGTAACACCAAATAGCCTTACGGTTCATCACCGATGGCTCTAGCGCTGCAAAACTTCCTGAGCCCCTGACCTTGTCTTCCTTTCGCCTCATCCTGTACCGACTCCTGCTCCATCTTCTTTACTGACCCCGGCTCCGTCCTCCTCCCTCAGGCTGGGAGAAGAAGGTGATGTACCGACTCCTGCTCCATCTTCTTTACTGACCCCGGCTCCGTCCTCCTCCCTCAGGCTGGGAGAAGAAGGTGATGTACCGACTCCTGCTCCATCTTCTTTACTGACCCCGGCTCCGTCCTCCTCCCTCAGGCTGGGAGAAGAAGGTGATGTACCGACTCCTGCTCTATCTTCTTTACTGACCCCGGCTCCGTCCTCCTCCCTCAGGCTGGGAGAAGAAGGTGATGGTGACCAAGGCGCAGAAGTACCTGCAGCAGATGACCGAGACCGGACGTGACCCGGAGGATCCAGAGGCGCGGGTCACCCTAGACTACTCGGCAGAGGAGATGCCCATCGAGCTGACCGAGGGGTCCCCTGAGCAGAAGTACAGCTTCCTCGCAGAGATCAGCCGGTGAGGAGGGAGGCTGTGGAGGCGTCGTGGAGAGAGGCTTGGGAGGTTGTGGGGTGGTGGGGTCTGGTTTGGGCACATGGTGGTATTGCTAAGCGGATGTCTCTAAGGGAGATGCGAGGAACGCCACCTTTGAGCTACGGAAGAGACGGATGTGGTGCCGTTATGAGTATCGTGTTTTTGACAGCGTGGCATCACCTCCACGAATTTGTTGTGGGTTATAATCTATAGTAAATGAATAAATTCGGACAGGATTGTCATGCAAAACCACACCGCTGCAAACAGACTCAACGTCAAAACTTATCCAGTAACTGAACCATCCTGGAATGTATGTATCACCTTGGTTATACAAGCGTATCGCCCCGCGCTATTATTATGCATCGCCGCGCCGTGTTTCACCAGCCAAAAATCCACTCCCCGCATCTGAACTCGCCCCTGACCTGACCTGACCTTGCCCTCTGTGACTGCACAGGGGCCGGTTCTCGATGGTGGCCAAGTGTGTGGAGAAGGAGACCGACACGGTGTTTGCCGCAAAGATCCTGGAGGCTGGAGAGGAGACTCGTGACCTGGTCGCCGCCGAGTACCGGGCCATCAGGAGTCTCCGCCACGAGCGGATCGCCGCGCTGCACGACGCTTTCAAGTAAGGAACGGCCTTCGGCTCACACAAATACCCAGCACGGTTGCATATGTTGACAGAAACTAGGGCACAGATCAGAGGCGTTGAGTTCTCAATTTTCAAAGGTCTTTCCACATTGACGAATTGTGAATTGTTACGGGTACCTATAACGAACGTGCGCCAAAGTCGGGTAGGCAATATTATAATAATCTATTGTAAATGCTTGCGATTTTACGCCAAAATATCAGCACAAACTAACTCGTGTGCAATTCAACAGGCGCCAATGCAGCAGCAGCAGTCCCTCCAATCGCTTTCTTTCGTGATGCACTGCAACACTCAGCTGCACATGGTAGCCGTTTTCACGAAGGATTTATTCGCCGGGCGATTGGGGTGTTTGGGGCGTTTGGGGTGATTGGGGCGTTTCGGGTAAATGGGTCTGCTGCTCGTTAGAACACGAACTTTCCCAGTGTTTTTTTTTGGTATCGATTGAAACTTTATTAATTAATGCACTTTTCTGGATATTCTATTTTAACACCATAGTTTGCTTAAAATTAATAATTTAATCTCCGGTGATGCCATACGGCTGGAACGCTTTCGGGCGTTTGGTGCGACTCCACCGTGCTCGAATTGACCGAAAGTGTTCGGATAAATGGGTCATATTTTGCAACGACATAGTTTTCAGGAATAATAGTTTATTTCAATGAAAACTAGATGTCCATTCATGTTTTCAGTCATATTCACTTTTGAACGCTTTTGAATTAATGACAATGATAAATTTCGTTTTGATCATTTTTGCAGAGAAGATGGCCGCCCAGCTGCGTCCGCCGTGGTCTGCGGGCGCGGCTAGTTATAAGTCGATGGGAATGCTGGCTCTGGGTCGGCGCTGGCTCTGCGCATGCGCAACGTGACGTCAGGCGACCGGCCGCCCGGTCGCCATGGTAACCGGCGCATAGAGCCAGCTCAGAGCCAGAGCTAGCATTCCGTCGCCTTACAACTAACCGCGCCCGCAGACCACGGCGGACGCAGCTGGGCGGTCATCTTCTTCGCCAAAATTATCAAAACGAAATTGCTAATTATAACTTAATCCTTACATTCAAAAGTTAATATGACTAAAAACCAGACTGGTTATTGATTCAACTTTTTTGGAACGATTCAACGACGATTCATTTTGGAACCTGAATGATTCATCACCGTTCGATTCATGGATAACATTTTGAGAATTGATTCTTTCCGATTCAAATATTTTTTTATCGATTCACGTTTGATTCAATATTTGAATGTATATGTTTAATTTATGTCAAATCAATACAAATGGAAAAATACTCATATAGGTATATGATCATTAAAACATTGTTACAGCAATAATATTTCAGTATAAATGAATGTAGCGACTGGAACTGCATTGTATTTGCACAATTTATCATGTGCACTTGAATCGTTAAATCTTTTGATTAAATCAGCCTTGATTCCATGCGGGTTTTGATTCAATCACGATTCATGAATCAAAATATCTTGTGGCGAATCGATTTTTTTTATTCAAGGTATTTTGATTGAACGATTCCAATCGATTCAATCAGAGTCGAATCAATAACCAGTCTGCTCAAACATGAATGAACTAATTCATCTTGTTTTCACTGAAATAAGCTATTAGCCGTTTTCACGAATTATTTTATTCGCCGGGCGATTGGAGCATTTAGGGCGTTTGGGGCGATTGGAGCGATTGGGGTAAATGGGTCTATAACTTGTAAGGAAACGGTTTTTCTAGTGATTTTTGGTATCAATCGCAATTTTATGAATTAATTTATAAGTATATTCTCTTACAATGCAATATTTCCCGTTAGTTTCCTTTGAATATTCACATTCATGAGCAAATCTGGCAATTTGGGTTGTGTTAGTTTCTTCTACAAAACATAATGAAAACCCCCCAAAAAGAGGCTAAAAAGTATACTAGATAATCAGCTTTGATTAAATAAAATACGCAATTGACAGTTAGGGCAAAGGATATGATGACAAAGAAATATAATATTATGATGACAAATTCATCAAATGTCAACAGTGACGGATCTACGGTTGGTCAAAATGGGAAATTGCCCACCCCCAACCGCCTGAAATCGGCGCGAAACTGACACATTTCCTGATATAGAAGCAAATCTAAGCAACTTATACTCAGACAAGTTTGCTTTAAATCAATGTGAAATCCGAAAGCGAAATCCGATGAGTTTCAGAATTGTGTGATACTTTTTGGAATCCCCCCAAATCGAAACCTAGATACACCACTGAATGTTAAAAGCATAGACAGGCCTTAATTCAACGTCGCTTCGTATCGTCCCATTTAGAGTGGTAATGTCATTGTTTTCCGAAAATCGGAACAAAGCTTGCAAGGAATCAATCACAACAAATGTTCTTGATTTGATTGATTGTTTAATTGATGAATCTCACAAAAAGCCGAATGGACCTCAGAAAAAGCACTTATGAAACATGCGGGCATGCTGCAGCCACTGGTACTGTAAACTCAAAAGTGGCTGCTCTAGCGGCCGCTTGGGCATGCCAGTCAGCGCTGAGGAGACGACCCACGCAGTCAGAGCCAGAATAGCTGCGTAGCCGGCCTCGGCTGACGGCCGTCAGTGAACCCAAGATAAAAACGAAATTGCTAATTATCATTAATTATTGCTTTCAAAAGTGAATATGACTGAAAATATGAATGGACTAATTAATCTAGTTTTCATTAAAATAAGCTATTATTCCCGAAAACCATGTCGTTGCAAAATATTACCATTTCCGAACCCCGCACTTCCGGGATTCGAGCAAGTGGAGTCGCACCAAACGCCCCAGCCACCAGACATCACCAGAGCTAGTTTAAGATGAAATTGTTAATTTTAAGTAAACTATGGTGTTATCATTAAAATAAAACATCCTGCAAAGTGCATTAATTCATACAAATGCGATTGATACCAAAAATCACCGGGAAAATCTGTGTTCTTACGAGCTATAGACCATTTACCCCAAACGCCCCAATCGCCCCAATCGCCCCAAACGTCCTACACGCCCCAATCCAGGGGCGGATACAGGGGGGGCGGCGGAGGGCGGCCGCCCCCCCCCCCCCAGGGCGGATACAAGGGGGGGGGGGGCGGCGGGGGGCGGCCGCCCCCCCCCCCCCGAGGGCGCCTCTACGCGGAGCGCCGACGGAGCCTATATACGCGAAGCGGCGATGCATGATCAAAAACCTATGGACATTCCCAAAACCTCTAAGAACCTCTAATTTTTCTGAAAAACTCTATAATCCTCCGAAAATCTTCTT